>JANAVB010023800.1:11231036-11516036 GCA_029216955.1 Iris pallida
TTTTTGTGTCGTGTCATGTCGCTTTGGATATGTGCACACGCGGGGTGCACCATGCACACGCGCGGGTAGCCTTCCCCTGCTACCAGCGTTCTCGTGCTCAGTGCACAGAGCACGTGGACACGTGTGGTTGGACATGGAGTGGGGCAATGGCTGTCGTGTCATCCCTAAAACTTCGTGTCCAATGGCTACGTGTCGAGAGTGCTATAACACTTGCACTGGTCGCACGATATCGTGCCAGTCTCGTGCGTGTATGTGCATTGGTTTTGGACACGTTGTGTCTTGTTTTTAGGACACCATCTTGTGTGTATGACACCTACTGATAACCACCATAAATTATCTACCTAATGTTCATGATATGTTAATTTGAATTGTGAAATTGATTGAGGAAATAGGGGAATTCCAGTCGACTGATACATGAAGTATCAGTGAGTGTATCACTGTTCACCTTTCATGTTTTAATTCATGTTATTTAGTGATTAAATTAACTGCTAAATTATATCCTAAACATGTCACAAATCCCTGTTGGTTAATATTACATATTAGAATAGGCTTTGTTGAAATGGGGATTTGAAATCGAGCTTGAATGTCTGATGCCACTACACCAAAATAGACAATTTGTGACAGATTATTTTTTCAATTTGTAACGTTTATTACCGTTACAAACTCGTAACGATAATTACCATGACAATTGTAAAATAAGTGTTACTAAAATAACTTTTCTCTCTTTCTCTCGTAAATTTTCATCTTTTTTCATCTTCCCTCCGCGAGTTTTCGTTTCCCTCTCCCATCTCTCTCTAAGCCCTCTACAAATTTCCCATTCCCTCCTCTCGTCTCTCTGTGTTTCTCTTAACCCTCCCCCTCTCTAAACCCTCTCTACTTTTAGACACACACACACACACACACACACCACTACAGTGGATTTGGGCATGACATTCGACTATGGTGGCAGCACCTTGAAGATTTGGACCAATTCTGGAGAGGAGGGCAAGGTGGATCCAAGGTGAGAACTTTCTTATTTTGTACTTCGATTTCGATTTTGACCTAGATTTTTAATTGGGATTTTTCTAATTTTTGGGGATTTGGTATAGGAAGAGGACGAGGGAAAGATTGGGGATGGGGATGACAGAGAAGTTGGTGGTATTGAAGATGCAGATGTCAAGTTCACACTTTGTTTGGCCTTAAACTTGATTCATATTTTTTTTCCTTTCATGCATAGTAGCTTGGTATTGAAAATTTGGTAACTGCCCTAAACATGTCATAAAAATATTGATTACAAATGTTTCACTATGATGTATTCTTATAGTTCAATCCAATAACAGGTCCTAAATAGATTTGGCAACTGATTGCATACTTTTTTTTCTTCTTTAATACTGATAGAATGAAAAATTCTATCTATATGCAAATGTAAATTGAAAACTTCCCATGGCTTCCCACACACCAGACTATTGTTGTTTGAATGCAACATGTAATTCTTATTCACATATTTCTAATGTTTTATTGCAACTTTTCATACATGTTACAACTTGCAAGAAGATTCAAATGTGAATATTCTAAGTGATGTGGAGCTGAATGGTAGTAGCAGGAGAAGTCCTAGGAAATATGAGATGGAGAATAATGCTTCACCATTGAGAAGCGAACACATGTTTTATCTACAACCAGTGAAGAAGCAAAAACATGAAGAAACCCATCTGAAAGTTCATGATATTTGACACAAACACAAAGATATTACTTTATCACCTTTGCCATTTCAATTCCAATGCAGTCTTACTGAGATCACACATGGTGTTGCAGGAAATACACAAAAAAGAGGAAGATATTCTCTTCCATATTTTCATGTTCAGAGAAGCTTCATAGATCAGAGGGACCTACCATCACCACGAGACAGATAACAAGGACACGAGCCAATAAAAGCAACCCAAAATAAGAAAGATGTTCACAAGTTGCTGATGGATGTTTACTTATGACATTAATGTTGTTTACTTTACTATATTGTTAGCTGGTTGCAAAAGTTTATAATTATATGTTGTGTGACATGTTTTAGAATATACTTTGTGATTGGCAGGTAAAGTCATCTGAAGGGGGACGCTCACTGCCTTCAACCAGTATTGTTGCTCATGCAGTAGATGACTTAATTGAAATAGAGGAGAGATCTGAGGCTCTGGATGCTTATGTCGCTTATGAAAATGGGGCTTCAGATAATAAAGCAACTCTGCCACTCCCACCTCCACCTGTCAATCAAATTGCTTACAAACAGGTGAAAAAGAAGTCTCCTATTTATTTTTGAAGTTGCATTGACATCCTATTTCCATGCTTTGCTAGTGGTGACCTCTTGTATATTGGCATTTTTTTGAGTTTTAACAGTTGATTGTAAGTTTGGATGATAAAATTTTTGTTAGTCTCATTTTTGAAACATTATAGACATAGAAACATCCATTTGTGTCCGTTAAATGAATAGAAAGTTTGACCCAATCACTACAGGAAAAATGTATTTTCACGACCTTCTCTACCCGAAAATTAATGTCAATAACTTTTCAACCCAGTAGATGTGGATTAAACCAAAGATATGTAGATAACAAAATGTTCAAATAAAATAGATCAGCATGATAAGCAAGAAGGTGAGCAGAACCAAGAAACTATAACAGACTTAGTGGAGAATGAAATTATATAACCATACAACAAATTTTTTGAAACAGTTTGGAAAGGAAAGTGGTTGACCTTAGTGCATGATAATGAAAAGGGAAGACAAGTAGTAACATTATGAAAATTCAAAAAGGAACCTCGCAGAGGCATAGCAACCACTTAGATGTAAAATTTTGTGGTTATAACTCTGGTGTTCTCGTTGCTCCCAGAGCCTATGTCAAACTGCATCGCCTCGTAACACCATCTTATATTTCTGTTGTTTCTCTTCTATGCCATTTTGAACTTTAGTAATTTGCTCTTTGAAAAATTGTCCTTGGTAGTCCATCTACAAAATAATGAGAGGGGAGGGAGGAGAGAAAACTAAATCACAGATTGTCAGATTGTTGCTAAGACAGGAGAAATATTGATGTAAAACGTGCACAAGTAATAACATAAATAGATATATTAGAACAGCAAAAATATAGCACATTTAATAATAATATCACTCTACCCAATTCTAATTATTGCAGTTTGGCTCACAATACATAAAATTCAGTATCCATTCAATTTTAGACTTTGGCAACTTTGAAAAGTACAAAAAGAAAACAGAAAGGGAGGGGAAAAGAGAGAAACATAGTGAATTGGAAGTGTTTGCCTGCTTAATTACATAATACAATTGATAGCAATTGCAAAGTAACATTACATAAAACTAAAACCCTATATTACCAGCAAAGGTAATAATAAAAGTTTAAGGGAATAAGAAATATATAAGGATGAGTTTTAAGTGATAATATTATCTTAGTCGTGTTACATTTTTAAAACAAGCCCCGTAAACCTACCCTATTTTGAGTAGTTAAGTCCCCTAAATCTTAGAGTTGCCTAGATTTCGCATTTGCTCAAATTTCAAGCATTTGACTGCAAGTGTCCCCCTGGACACCTCATTTGAATGAAAATTCCATCAACTTTAACAAAATTATGTTTTTGACCATTTAGCCCTCATCTTCCCTCCTTCCTTGTCCCTAGCCCGAAGACATGTCACCCTCTACACCAATACCAACCCTTTGTCCTCCCTCACCTCACTACATAAACAGAACCTGAGAAGGAGTTTGGTACCAACAGGAGGGACGAGGAGAAACAAGGAAGGGGGTTAGCGCCAATGGTGATGGAAATGTGAGGAATGAGGAAGATGAGAGAAAAAATAGTACTTTCACACAATTAATCCAAGTTGGTTGTGTTAATTCTAGGTTTGTTAAGATTGACTCATAACTCTGACTATTTGAGATTTAGGAAACTCGTTGGCAAATGTAAAGAATTGAAGGACTTGAACTCTAACTTACTGTATAACAAACTACCAAATTTACAGGAATTAACAAAGATTTTATATTTAAGATCCTATTCAAGGGTATTTCAACCGATTCTAGGTTGGGATTAAGATAAACCAACAAATAGTAACCATGGAATTTATACTAAAAACAAGGAAGACATTTCCTAATAACAGTCGAAGCAATAATTTACATGAGAAATTTTCTTAGGAAAGTTCTTTAGGTTTGCGAGATTACCTCTTCTTTATTCTCTGCATACTACATCTTTGTTTTCTGCCTCACCACCCTGTTCTCTTCCATAAACTCACAGTGATTCCCAAGTATACGTAGAAGAAATTTGCAACATTTTGTCACTTAAGTAAGATATATTTGTTAGATCCTACCTGCAGTTCCACCCAATCATATTACGCATACAGAAGGGCAAGATTTTCCATCTACAGGGACAGAAGACTGACTCAATCCAAGTCTTTATAGCATCAGTTATGTGTGGAACAACCTGAGATCCACAATGATTATTCAGAAAATTCAAACACATCTTTCCTAGATAATCACCCCTCCTTTTTTTCAAGGACAGAAGACTAAATTGCCTGAACAATCACCAACTGAAGTAAATTCGATTGAGGAAATTAGCATACTAAATTGGAGAGAGACAAAAGAGTAGATGGTGCGAACCTTGTCTTCGGTCATGGTGTCATTAGGAGCCCCCATTTCTGTTTCTCCGCATCCCTCTCTTTTATCCTCCTGATTTTTTGCTTGTTGCTACTAAACCGGAACTTATATAACATGGCAACTTTTGACAGTAATCACCAACTACCTGCTTCAAAATACTACCCAAAATTTAACTGATTTTCAAAAGAATAATAATGATAAGCTGTTTTTACCAAATAACTATTGGGACTATTACTGGAAGCAGTCATGATAAGCAATTCCATACCCAACTCAAATGTACCCATGTCCATTACCCTGCGTCGAAGAAACCAAAATATATAAGCTTTGGCATATTTATGGTAGCTATAGAACTTTTTAAACTCCTTGAGTTGTAGTCAACCTAGATCTTAAGTATCTTGATGATTTAATTTTGACAAATAGACAAGTCGAGGTGGTTGCCTAAGGAGGAGTGGTAGACGCCTTTATAACATTGGTTTGAAGTGATTTGCATGGTTATGTTCGTGCCAACATAATTGATTATAAGAAAGTAACATTTACTTCGCAACAAGCCCTTTCTAAAAAAATTGGAACCTAGTTACTATAGAAAATATGCATAAAAGAGATTATTAGCATCCAATATATCAATATGTATATAAATGTGTTCTTCTGCATATGTACCTAACTGCTTTCATTCCATAGCAATATCCTAATTTCTCTACAAAACGGTAATGCAATTTGTATGCATATTAACAATTATAAAGGATAAAAGTTTATCTTGGAGAAACATAGCAATTTCCAAAAAAAAAAACACTTAAAACCCCAATTACATTATGCCCAAAAAAATCATCAATAGCCTAACAGGATATTATTCTAATGAAGATAATTTGACGCCCTTAACGCCACTAGTTCAATCTTAGTTCTGAGATTTTGCAGCAAGTGCGATGTATGTTACCTGTGATCAAATGATTAGATCATGTTTCGCAATGATTACTTCTTAACCACCTATTGGTAAGGGCTGACGCATTAAGAAACCTGAGGGGGCTCAACAACATCAATGGATTCGAAAAAAAAATATTACATATGTAGTTTTTAATAGTTTGTCAAGAAATAATGAGACCTATTGATTAAGTAGGTAGCAATGTTCTAATCCAACTTGAACTGGTTGTGTTTTTCCTATTAGATGACTTTATGTTTCTTTCACCTTTCGTGTTCTATATTTGCTACATAGTGCAAAACTATATTATCTCACTGTAGTAGCTTTGATTCGAACTTACTCTACATCCACTTTTAGATAAATTCATCGGATTTGTATTTTATGTATCTAACAATGTGCAGCTGAAGCATTTATGCATGTGCTACAACACTACATTGTGATTGGGCATAATTGTCATGATATCTATTATTCTTGTTCCTCAGATGGGTGGTACCCTTTAAACTTTCACATGTTCTCCTAACTCTTTATAAAGAAAATGTATTTGCAAGTTTTATTTTTATCGCTACTTTATTTGAATCTTTTTTCCCATGTGATGATTGAAATAGGGGGCAAGGAACTCATTATCCAGACATTCTTGTTCATAAGTGGAGTGAATACACTTCTCTAGACGTTTATTGAAACTCGGCTCCCGATACTGATGAATGCATCCTTTGCTTTTCTCATCCCAGTGACGACCGTAATCAGACTTCTCATCACGGCCCTTTTTAAACGAACATGAGGTAATGGATGCCAAGTAGTAAAGTATATTATAATATGATCTAATTTTAACTTTGTATGCTCTAAGACATTTTGTACTACGATACAGACATTTTATTTCTGTGAGATAACAAACTAATAACAAAAAAATCAGTTGTTATGCATCAAATTCATGGATAGCGTCAGTTTTGTTGATTCAAGTAAAATTTTATATTATGTTAGGTATTTTACTCGTTTTAAGTGTCTCCCTACTAATCAACTCTTAGGAAATTTGCAAAAATATGTCCACACTATGCGAGCTTTTCAAGGAGTCCTTATTGTTGCCTCATTTTTAATATCGTGATCGGGTACAATCTCAAAATGCAGATCAGTTTTAAGTTATTAGAATTTGACTATACACACACACACAAGTGTTTTCAGGTTTTGTAGTCCTATAGTTGTTATGCCAGTGGTTTGTGTCATGGATATTGGGTTGTTTGATCGAGGCTTCCCTCAGGTAATGTGTAATACACATATCTATAATGAGTATATACTAATATGTTTCATTATTATTTTTAACAGTACATGAAGCACATTCATGAGGCATCATACTTTGTGTTCGAGAGGTTCACTTAGCTTGCCTGTATACTTTATCATGCACGCAAGTTCATGTAACATATTTTTTTCTATACATCAAACGTGATTGACTAGCTAGGTTATTCAAATATGGATTGTATTCTACTTTGTACTTAAACGGCTTCTGTTGCATGAATATAGACTATATAAACTAATAGGTATGACCCTTATATCAATTCTGCTCGAGAAAATGATTTTGGTTGCAATAGATTTTTTCTAATCTAAAAATCATGCAGGTGGAGGGTATTCAGGTTCACGCTAATGAGGGTGGTGCCACACAAACCCACGGTGGCATCTACTGGGTGATTTTGCCTGCTGGATGTATGTGTTTTATTTCCTATATTTCAATACAATTCAGCTTTTAGTTTCGAGGCATAGATTGTGATCCAAAGGGCTCAAAGTCTAGCCTTTTTGGTATGCACCAACTTAATGCAATTGAATTATGCTGTTTCTTTTGTTCCAGATCTTGGGTCACCATTTAGGGGAATGGTATTCATACTTGCATCTACTAAGATTCTTACTACAAAAATTGTTGCTGGCTGTTTCATTGCTGCATTAATTATCGTACTTTTGTTGCTAAAAATGTAAGTATTTTATTTTGATTTGTCTTCGTATTTCTTTCTTGGTTAATTCATCTCATTTATGTGCAACGTTGGGTGTACTTTAGTCCCATTCTGCAGATAAAATTTTTATTACCAAACAATGATTGCTCTATTGTGCTTATGTAGTGGTTTCCTCGTGGTCTTTGCATTGGTAAGTTAGATACTTGTTTCCTTGTCATATGGTATCAGTATCCTTTTCATATGCAGTTCATTAATTGACTTCACTTATGAGTGCTAGTTAATAAAGATATGATAACACTACATGCTTTATTTTCTTGCCATATTCGGGTTCTGCAAGAATATACAAAGGCCCGCATACTGCGGTATGCTATCTTATTTATAGGTGAGCCTAATATGATTTGATATCTCGAAGAGTCAATTCAAGTGATGCTGAGAAGTTTGCGGAGGTTTGCCCTTACAACGACGGTAGGATGGGGAATCATCGGTGAGAATGGATATCACAATAATTAAGTACTGATGTGGAATGGATTTTGCTTAGCTTATTGCGTAGACATTGTAGGAACTGGCAATATGTTGTAGTGATTTTCCTGCCTTTGGTATACAACTGATAAGTTGTAATTTCTTTGCAGGGGTCTAATATCATTTATATTATGCGGAGCAATGTATCTTGGTCTTGTTATCTATCTTGAGGTACATATGCTTTTGCTTCAGCTTGTGATTTTTCAACTTGATGTGAATTATATGCACTTTTTAAAATATAGAATTTTACTCTTTTTTTTACATAAAAGAAGTTTATTTATGCCAATACAAGAGCGAAGGAAGCAATATAGACTACTGGAATTACAGTGGCAATAGAGTAACTTGCAGAGATAAGAGTAACTTTCGTTTTTAAAACTGTATATGGAGCCAAGATTTACGTCCGACTCTGGGTGAGAAACATAAAACCTTGATTAGAAGCTCGTCACATAATAACAAATAAATAGTACTATAGAATCCAAAGTAGGCAGATTTATACAAAGTTTAGATATGTTTCTTGATGAAGATTAATAATAAAATACATCAAGACCAAAGTTGAAGAATACAAAATTTTCCTACTAAATAAGGTTCACCATATCGCTAATCAGTATCAGAATCATAATCGGTATCAAAATCGGAATCGGTATCGGACTATTCCTATGAGTATTGGTATCGGCAATATCGGTAGTATCGGCGGTTTCGGATCGGAGTATTGGATTTTTTGGTATCAGAAAACAATCCAGGTAACTCATCATTTTTTCAATTTTTCTATTCAAAATTACTTGCAAAATTGGTAATAAACAAGTATAATGAACTCATGTAGTGCCCCCATCTAGGCCATATTTATTTCAAGACAGTAGTTGCTTGTGAGAGCTTAGTTGATGTGGATGTCTTCTTGTCTTTTGGTCTCATGATCCATCTAAGGCCTTGGTGGCATGTGAATCTTTGATTGGTGAACGAACTTTTATGTCAAAGGATGCTAGCCGACCATCTCACTCTCCAGTTGCAGCAGATGGATGTCAAAGACAAAAGTATATTGTTCCAAACAATTGCATTTTTTGATGTTCGTTGATGTTGCATGGGCTCTTCATTCATTACAGTAATGATGTTTCTTCTCTTACGTTTGTGTTGAAAAGAGATTGGTTCTCCTTTGTGTTGATATTGAGGCTTAAATCTTGTAATGTTATATGTTTATTAACTATTGCAATATGAATTTGAATTGAGAAGAGAATGGTTCTCCTTTGTGTTGATATTGAGGTTCAGATCTTGTAATATTATATGTTGTTTTCAACTATTGCAATATGAATTTGAATTTACGTGCATATTTATAAGAGTTCATGTTGGATTACATATTGCTTTAAAGCCTTTTGAATATGGGTTAATGGAAAATATATTGAATATTTTTTTTTCAAAAAAAGGATATTGGTAATGGTTATAACCGTTACAAAAGTGAAAAATAAGTGACGTAATAGCCCATTTTTGTAATGGTAATAACTGTGACGAAGATAAAGTTAGTCACGGTAATAACCATGACAAAAAGCGTTACAAAAATTAGTCACGGCCAATTCGTCACGGTTATTACCATGACGAAAATTATTTGTCACGGTAATAACCGTTGGCAATCACCTACTTTGGTGTAGTGCACTGATACAGTGTATGTTTCAGCCTTCGAATGTTTAACTCCTGTTTAAATTGAATTTTAATTGATTGTTTTAGTTGCCAATTATTTCCACATAGCTGTTTGTTCATGATTAGCTCAATGTTATATTCGAATAGGCCTTATAAATTGTGAATGGGATTTTGGCTTTGGGGTTGAGCTTTCAATGTGTATTGAACTGAATCATTTCTGAGATAATCTCATTTCCTGAGTTTGAACCCTGTTTAACTGATTAATAGCAGTATCCTGAGAACTTATTACCTATCCATTTCTTCACTGTTTGTTAAATCCTGAGACTTCAATCTCAGTTAAAGGTTCTTTATGAGCTGAGCACATTATATGTTTACTGTTGTGTAATCCTGAGTACACTGAGAACACATGTTCACTGATTTGTTTCTCATATTATTGTAAAACCTGAACATATTAGCACATACTGCCATGCCAAACCTGAGACACTGACTAGACTTTACTGTCCTTGGTTTCCTGTGAATTCATTAACACACAGCACATATATTTTGCTAACACATTTGTTTCTACACAGTCCACACACAAATATTCCTACACATAATCATATTCCCCGCACACATATGTTCCTGTCATTTTCCCATACCTGAGACATAGGAATTGGTTCACTGTCAACCTGGGAACTGATTCCTTTCAATAACCTGAGTATTCCTCCCAAGATCTGAGAACACATGAACATATTGACACTGAACACATGTTCTTTCTTAGCACTCTAATACACATCACTCACACACCTACTCTAGTTTTTCCCTGTAACACATATGTCACAGCCTACACACCCATATTTCTTTAATCTATCACTGTTCCTGTTACTCTTCTCACACACAAATTGGCACGCATACACACACACCCAATTCCAGTTTCGCTATCACAGTCCTATGATGTCTCACACACAAACTCACATATGAATTTCTCTTCACACACAAATCATCTAACCCTCACATTCCACTCTTTGACACCAACCTATATACACAAGTGAACCTAATGCAATATATGAATGCTATGTAATGTAATGAATGATATGCAGTGGGATAATGAAAGCATGGTTAATATATGCAATGCATGTGTAGGGCTATGCATAATTGAATGCATGAACGCAAGCATGTTGGACTTGAATGTATAACATATCCAAGTAGTTAATGCATCATGATACTTTATGTCCTAACCATTGATGAACATATGCAAGTTAAAT
Organism: Iris pallida; assembly: GCA_029216955.1. Lineage (NCBI taxonomy): Eukaryota > Viridiplantae > Streptophyta > Magnoliopsida > Asparagales > Iridaceae > Iris > Iris pallida. The sequence goes on from JANAVB010023800.1 coordinate 11,241,883, forward strand.
AATGATAAAATGCATGGTTATATAAATATATGTAATGTAGGAATACAAGTTGGTAATGTAGAATATTGACATGTATATATAATGTATCTAATTGATTTTAACCCATGTCTATGTATATATATGGTATATAAGATGTGATGCTTGTGACTTATAATGTTGCTTGGTTGCTAGTATGGGCTTGGTTAGGCCTAGTGAGACTTGTTGGACTAGGATTGACCTAGTTTAGCTAGATTGTTGACCAAGAGTTAACCTTGACCTAGATTGACCTAGATTCATGTAGAATGCATTGAATTGCATCTTGTTATCATCTTAGACTTGTTGTGACTTGTACTATTCTATAGGAGACAGACACCACTCCTCGGATAGTATATTCTCTTCGGACATTCAGGATATCAGGCGAGTACATTCTCTGATCATTTCATATCCTGTTTAGAATTATTTTCCTGCTTTAAATTACTTTACTTGATACTGTCACATTGGTCACACGGATTAGTACTATATGGATCCCTTCTTGAGATGTTATCCCCTCGAAGAGCATCGGATACTACATGTTCTGTGCGTTTCACTTACATTGTGTATCACTATGCTTCATGGTTCATTGATCACTTGTGACATGTACTCTCATGATCACAGAGTCTTCTTTGAATCACCCATTTATGGGTATTCCCAGATCACCCATTTATGGGCCTACCATGTATCACCCCTTGTGGGCCATTACATGGAATCATAACATAACCTGGCTGGATCCTTGTGTATTGATTGGGGGTACGGGGGAGTAGAAGTAGACATGTGAATAATATCCAAGTAGTATCTCATCTGATCACCTCCTTAGTGTCTCATCAGAATCTTCTATGCCATTCACATGTTCATATTGTACTCTGACTCACTAGCCACTGTTAGTTCTCTACTTATAGTAGATATTTCTATTACAGTTTTCTTTATGTTTACATTCTGTACCTTCTTCAGTTCCTGTATCTTACTTTACTGCATGATTATATTTTCTAACCTGCTATGAACTGTTGAGATATATTGTGCTCGCTCCCGTCCTGACTGGACCTGTTGAAAATTTTACAGAGGACGAGGATGAGGCTGGTGTTGATACTTTCTATAGGACAGCCCTAGACGACACTTGTGCGCTGGACTCTCAGGAGGACCCAGCTCTAACTGATGACATTACCCCTACTGCCTAGTCTAGTTTAGTTAGGCTTTATCTTACTTATGTTGTCTTGGGACTAGTTTAGTTAGGCTTTACTTCTGTCATTGAGATCTGGATTGTATATATTCTTCCATACTCAGTAGTCGAGACTTTGTATTTCTTGATGTTGCTGAGTTGTTATCTTAGACACTTAGACTTTTCTGATCATCTGTATTTCTTTGAGTTCTATATCATATCGTGCTTCTTCTTCCTTAGTTGTGATTGAGTTTACATTCTGCTATGTCACCCCCATTCGGGGAGTATAAACTGTTTAGCCTTATACTATTAGATGCATTGAGACCTAGGATAGCGTTCTACCATCGACACTACGGCGTAGGCTGGGCGTTGTTACGTTCTTGTGCCCTTACAGTGGGTATGGGTCGTGACACATTTTTTGTGGTGGCCCATGCAGGTCGAGTTTGTGTAGTGGTATTCGAACTAGAGTATCACTACAGCCTGCAGTAGGATTAGGATATTTTGAAGGTACTCAATCACATTAGAAAAAACTCTTAATTAGATTCTTGTTACCTAAAATTGCTGTATTATTGTCTTTCCTTGAAAATAAACCATTCTCCCTTGATGTTATCGCTTCATTCTCAGTGATTGTCCTCTCGTTTGATCTGTCTTCAGGATGGTTATGGAGGTGCGATCTCATCTCGATCAGGAAGACACCACTGAGGGGTCTACTACTCCTCGTCCTGATCAGCAGGACCCCGAGACTGCAGCTCCTGTTATGCCAGCTCAGGCTGGGATATCTGTAGCCTATGGGAGTACACCTCTTCCTACTCCGGGACTTTTCCCAGTCATCCCGAACATTCTTCAGTAGCAGTTGCCATCAAGGTCAGAGGACGTGGCGCGGTTGTTCTCCTTCTTCCAGCAGATAGTGGAAACTCAGCGACAACAGTCGTTCAAGAGGGGACATGACATTCATGGAGTTAGCAGCAGCGGAGGCCAGGCCAAGAGGCCCCATGTGCAAATTCAGCAGACGCAGACACCAGTAGAAATTCAGCAGGCACAGCATCAATATCGGGGTCAGGACTCGAAGGCGATCAGTTGTCCCTACTGCAAAAAGTTAGGATACATCTGGGAGCAGTGCAGGAAGAGGTTAAAGGTTTGCTATTTCTGCGGGTCTGGTACCCACCAGAAGATAGATTGTCCCATTGCACCTCCTTTTGAGGGAGCTAGTGGCAGTGCGGGCCTGACCAAGATACCCCTTTTGCAGTTTCAGCAGCAGTATCAGCAGCCGAAGTTCTACCTTCAGCAGTGGCAGTTTCAGGACCGTGTACCATTTCAGCAGGCACAGCAGCCACAGAGGCAGCAGCAGCCCAGACAGTATCAGGCACCCAGGCAGCAAACAATCAGTTGTCCCTACTGCAAGAAGTCGGGATATGGATGGGGTGAGTGCAGGAAGAGGCTGGGCAGGTGCCTACTATGTGGAGCAGCGGACCACCAGCTGAAGGAGTGTACCCAGAACATAGGCAGGTAGTTCAGTCAGGGAGCAGCACCAGGAGCAGGAACTAGGGCCCCGACAAAGCAGAGGGGACCACCGTTACAGACGCAGCAGACCCCTAGACAGCAGCAGATTACCAATTGCCCTTCCTGTAAGGAATTGGGGCATGATTGGGGTGAATGCCGAATGAGGATAGGCAAGTGCCTACTTTACGAAGCATCATATCACCCATTAAGAGAGTGTCCTAAGTTTCCTAAACGGACAGCTCAGGGAGCAGGAGCGAGGACTCCGGTAAGCCAGCAGAAGAGATTACCCTAACCGACTCAGCAACAGAGGTACATGCAGCATCAATAGCAGGCCAGGGGAGGCCAGCAGGAGCGAAATTTTGCCAAGACAGTCGAGGATGCTCAGGCCATTGGAGATCTAGTTGCAGGTTCCGTTCTTTTGATTCTATTTCCGAAATTGCTTCTTATAACTGCCTTAAAATTTTGATTCCCTCTGTTCCTTATTGATTGATCAATTTTGTCCGGTTGTTCTTGTGTTATGTTTGATTCTCTTCTGAGATGAATCATATGGACTAGGTCACCCAGTTATGGAATCCAGAATCTTCGATAGTCGTGTTAGCTGGCATAGTGAGGACATATAGTCAGATTTAGGACGTATTTCTCGGGTGTGGGAATTTAAGGTTTTTGTTGCCAAGCATGCGGCAATGCAAAAATTTTAAATACCATGATTCTAGAAGTATGTGCCTTGGTCAAGGACTCTGTGATTATCGTAGCCTTGCTCACTAACATGACGAAGACTCTGAGTAACATAATTTTGGACAGACGTATATGATTATCAGATTTTATCTTGAGAAGGTTTCAATATATCATCTCTATCATACCCTTCTGTTGTTTTTAAAATTATATTTCATCAATAACTTAGGAGTAGGGATATTAGTTTGTAGAGCTTATTCATATGTAGTTCTTTCATAAGTGTAATAATATGATGACTTATAGAGTGTCTGTACCCTAGAGATGATAGTTAGCATTGGTATTAGAATAGTAACCCATTGTAGATGATTTCCCTGACTAACCAGTTTTTATATAGGATGTTAGTATGCCTTACAACCTTGATGATTGTTATTATTTTCCCTTATATTTTCCAGTGAGACACCCATGACCAGAACCTGTCCTTGAGTATAGTGGTAGTTTCACCTAAGACAGAGAGGTCTATGTCTATAGAAAGGTTACAGATGATATTGGCATATGGGATATGGGTTTGGTTGGTACCTATAGGTCATTGATGTATAGGATTATTGACATGTTGTTAGCCTATATTGGTTCACTTCCTATTTTAGTTAAGTTCTCCTTGTGTTGAGTTCAGTAATGTTGATCAACCTTTATAGACAGTGTGCAGACCCTCCACTACATACCCTGTCCCCTTGGTTCAGACTTGTACAAGTTGTTCACTGTACTCAGCTTTCATTATCTACCATGTTGCATCATAGGTTTCACCGGACCATAGTTCAGACCCCAATTATTGACTCACCAATATAACCATTAACCCCTTACCATATTCTGTATATCTGGAGAGTTAGTATCATACATACTAGAGGCATGTACTCACCACTTGGGACAGTTCACTGTTCTGTCCCAGTACACCTTACGCTATCTAACCTTTTCTTGGAGTGATAGGCATGTGGTGGGGAGTTGGTATTATTAGACTTTGAGTAGAGTTAAGGTGATGAGGGTAAAGGATATATATATATCTTGTATATAAGTAATGTATTTGACTGGTTGTAGCCTACACTCGTTTGCAGTATACTGCCTATTGCATTCCTTGTACACCAGTTTGGTTCACTTCTTCAGACCACTGTCCTGCATGTAGTTAGTTCAGCCAGATATAGAGGAGAGGCCAGGTTGATCTAGAGGCATGTTTTAGTCACTATGTAGGTTTCCTTTCACTTTGACTTTACAAGTGGACCCAAATGTCCTGTCCTTTAGCTCATAATTTCAGTCCCCTTGGCATCATTCCCTTTTTCCTATATTGATGTTCAGACCATTCATCCTTAGCCTAATTCTAAGTTTTTGTTTCAGTCCCATATGAGTTTAGTCTACTTAAACCCTTGGTTGATCAGTCATATATATATATAGATGATATACCTAGGATATATATGATGGGTTGTTATTCTTGAGCATATATATATATATATATATATATGGTATCTGGCATTTGTGTGCTTAGCTTGTAGGTACTTAGTTATGGGTGACTTGATAGGATTGGAAAGTTAAAGAGCTAGCCTATTATAGAGTTCTCTTTTTGCTAAGTTCTAGTTGCCAACACCTGGGTAGCTAGCATAGGTAAAATCCTAAGAAGTTGACTAGCTGATGACCAAGTACTAGGATGTTGAGAAAATTGACTAGTGATTGACCCTTGACTATGTTTGACCTAGAAGGGGGTGCGATCATCTTAATTTCGAGGACAAAATTTTTGTAAGGTGGGTAGGATTGTAACACCCAGTTTTCTAGATGAGGATAATTTTGAAATTTTGTAATTATAATTATTATTTATTGATATTTATTTCATATTATGATTTTTGGTGATTTTTAATTATTTTTAAACTATTTAAAATCATGACTTGTGATTTGGTGTTTTGCTAGTGTAACCCTAGAGATAGTAACCTAGAGCCTAGCCATGTGATTAGGGTATTTCATTTATCATTTTTTGTTTGAGGGTATTTTTATCATTTTTGAATTATTTAATATATTTTATTAGGAATTTAAAATGATTTATTTGAATGGTGTGATTTAAATACTAGTTAATTAATTTCCATGTGGTTTTGGTTAGCCGAACCTAGATTGGACCTAACCTAGATTAGCCATAGCTAGCCTAGTTAGCCACTTAGAGAATTAGTTAGTATTGGTTAAATGGTTTGAGTCATGTTTAGCTTAGTAGAGTGGTTGCAACTTAACTAGGAAAGAGCCCTAGATTCTAGCCCACTCAATAGTCATGATTCATTGCTAGCCCTTAGATGCATTCTAAAAACCCTAACCCTAGCTAAAGTGGCCAGCCAAGACCCCTCCCTTGCCTATATAATATCCTTTTAGAAATTTGTGCCTCTTTCCATAGTTCATCATTTTTTTCTTAAGAACAAGGTGAGCCTACACTTCTTTTCTCCATAGATTAATCAATAGAGCTCTATTTTCATTGGAATTTTTTCCATAATATTCTAATCACTGTTCTACTACTATTTGTGGAGTCAAATCACAGGATTGAATCAATTTGGAGAAGTTGGGTGGCTTTTGGTGATCCCCTTTGAAGAAGCTTTTGTGTTGAAGAACACACATAGGTAAAATCCTATTCCCCCATTAAAATTAGGATTTCTTTGCATAAAAACCTAGCCCTAAGTGTCCTGGTTCTGTAGGAATAGAGTTTGTCCAATTTCGTGTCCTGTACGTGTTCGTATCGGACACGTATCAGTATTGTGCGCAGGTGTTCGACGAAATGCCACAGTGGGCATTTCGATCGATATTTGGAAAAGTGTTTGAATAGGGAGTTGAGTTTTAAGGTGGCTTACATGTTTATGGTTGACTGGGGTGTTTTCTATGTCGTGTCATGTCGCTTTGGATACGTGCACACGCGAGACGCACCACGCGCGCGCGCGGGTAGCCTTCCCCTGCTACCAGCGTGCTCGTGCTCAGTGCACAGAGCACGTGGACACGTGTGGTTGGACATGGAGTGAGGGGCAATGACTGTCGTGTCATTCCTAAAATTTTGTGTCCAATGTCTACGTGTCAAGAGTGCTAGGACACGTGCACTGGTCGCACGATATGGTGCCAGTCTCGTGCGTGTATGTGCATTGGTTTTGGACACGTTGTGTCTTGTTTTTAGGACACCATCTAGTGTGTGTGACACCTACTGATAACCACCATAAGTTATCCACCTATTGTTCGTCATGATATGTTAATTTGAATTGTGAAATTGATTGAGGAAATGGGGAAATTCCAGTCGACTGATACATGAAGTATCAGCGAGTGTATCACTGTTCTCCTTTCCTGTTTTAATTCCTGTTATTTAGTGATTAAATTAACTGCTAAATTATATCCTAAACATGTCACAAATCCCTGTTGGTTAATATTACCTATTAGAATAGGCTTTGTTGAAATGGGGATTTGAAATCGAGCTTGAATGTCTGATGCATTAATACAGTATATGTTTCAGCCTTCGAATGTTTAAATCATATTTAAATTGAATTTCAATTGATTGTTTTAGTTGCCAATTATTTTCACATAGCTGTTTGTTCATGATTAGCTCAATGTTATATTCGAATAGGCCTTATAAATTGTGAATGGGATTTTGGCTTTGGGGTTGAGCTTTCAATGTGTATTGAACTGAATCATTTCCTGTGATGATCTCATTTCCTGAGTTTGAACCCTGTTTACCTGATTAATAGCAGTATCCTGAGAACTTATTACCTATCCATTTCTTCACTGTTTTTTAAATCCTGAGACTTCAATCTCAGTTAAGGGTTCTTTATGAGCTGAGCACATTATCATATGTTTACTGTTGTGTAATCCTGAGTACACTGAGAACACATGTTTTACTGATTTGTTTCTCACATTATTGTAAAACCTGAACATATTAGCACATACTGCCACACCAAACCTAAGACACTGACTAGACTTTACTGTCCTTGGTTTCCTGTGAATTCATTAACACACAGCACATATATTTTCTGCTAACACACTTTTGTTCCTACACAGTCCACACACAAATATTCCTACACATAATCACATTCCCTGCACACACATGTTCCTGTCATTTTCCCATACCTAAGACATAGGAAATGGTTCACAGTCAACCTGGGAACTGATTCCTTTCAATAACCTGAGTATTCCTCCCAAGATCTGAGAACACACGAACATATTGACACTGAACACAGGTTCTTTCTTAGCACTCTAACACACATCACTCATACACCCTACTCTAGTTTTTCCCTGTCACACATATGTCACAGCCTACACACCCATATTTCTTTAATCTATCACTGTTCCTGTTACTCTTCTCACACACACAAATTGGCACGCATACACACATACCCAATTCCAGTTTCACTATCACAGTCCTATGATGTCTCACACACAAACTCACATATGAATTTCTCTTCACACACAAATCATCTAACCCTCACATTCCACTCTTTGACACCAACCTATATACACAAGTGAACATAATGCAATATATGAATGCTATGTAATGTAATAAATGATATACAATGGAATAATGAAAGCATGGTTAATATATATGCAATGCATGTGTAGGGCTATGCCCAATTGAATGCATGAATGCAAGCATATTGGACTTGAATGTATAACATATCCAAGTAGTTAATGCATCATGATACTTTATGTCCTAACCATTGATGAACATATGCAAGTTAAATAATGATGAAATACATGGTTATATGAATGTATGTAATGTAGGAATACAAGTTGGTAATGTAGAATATTGACATGTATGTATAATGTATCTAATTGATTTTAACCCATGTCTATGTATATATATGGTATATATAAGATGTGATGCTTGTGACTTGTAATGTTGCTTAGTTGCTAGTATGGGCTTGGTTAGGCCTAGTGAGACTTGTTGGACTAGGATTGACCTAGTTTAGCTAGATTGTTGACCACGAGTTGACCTTGACCTAGATTGACCTAGATTCATGTAGAATGCATTGAATTGCATCTTGTTATCATCTTAGACTTGTTGTGACTTGTACTGTTCTATAGGAGATAGACACCACTCCTCGGACAGTATATTCTCTTCGGACATTCAGGATATCAGGCGAGTACATTCTCTGATCATTTTATATCCTGTTTAGAATTATTTTCCTGCTTTAAATTACTTTACTTGATACTGTCACATTGGTCACACGAATTAGTACTATATGGATCCCTTCTTGAGATGTTATCCCCTAAGGGAGCATCGGATACTACATGTTCTGTGTGTTTCACTTACATTGTGTATCACTATGCTTCATGGTTCGTTGATCACTTGTGACATGTACTCTCATGATCACAGAGTCTTCTTTGAATAACCCATTTATGGGCATTCCCAGATCACCCATTTATGGGCCTACCATGTATCACCCCTTGTGGGCCATTACATGGAATCATAACATAACCTGGCTGGATCCTTGTGTATTGATTGGTGGTATGGGGGAGTAGAAGTAGACATGTGAATAATATCCAAGTAGTATCTCATCTGATCACCTCCTTAGTGTCTCATCAGAATCTCCTATGCCATTCACATGTTTATATTGTACTCTGACTCACTAGCCATTGTTAGTTCTCTACTTATAGTAGATATTTCTATTACAGTTTTCTCTCTGTTTATATTCTGTACCTTCTTCAGTTCCTGTATCTTACTTTACTGCATGATTATATTTTCTAACCTGCTATGAACTGTTGAGATGTATTGTGCTCACTTCCGTCCTGACTGGACCTGTTGAAAATTTTACAGAGGACGAGGATGAGGCTGGTGTTAACACTTTCTATGGGACAGCCCTAGACGATACTTGTGAGCTGGACTCTCAGAAGGACCCAGCTCTAGCTGATGACATTACCCCTACTGCCTAGACTAGTTTAGTTAGGCTTTATCTTACTTATGTTGTCTTGGGACTAGTTTAGTTAGGCTTTATTTCTGTCTTTGAGATCTGAATTGTATATATTCTTCCATACTCAGTAGTTGAGAATTTGTATTTCTGGATGTTGCTGAGTTGTTATCTTAGACACTTAGACTTTTATGATCATCTGTATTTCTTTGAGTTCTATATCATATCGTGCTTCTTCTTCCTTAGTTGTGATTGAGTTTACATTCTGCTATGTCACCCCCATTCGGGGAGTATAAACTGTTTAGCCTTATACTGTTAGATGCATTGAGACCTAGGACAGCGTTCTACTACCGAAACTGCGACGTAGGCTGGGCGTTGTTACGTTCTCGTACCCTCACAGTGGGTGCGGGTCGTGACAGGCTGTATTCCAGAGTCTGTACCCGTGACGAGCCAGGTGGACGTAGATGCTGAGGATATTATAGGGAACCTTTCTACCGTTCCTCCTCTCTATGTCAGTAGAAGGGTTGAGGATAATTCTGATGCGTCGGGAGACGAAGAAGATCGTCCGTCGAGGAGCTACCTTCGATAAATTTCTAGGACTTGTCTCAAGGGCTTGTTGAAGATCCCCTGGAAGGGTTAACGTCGAAGGCTGTCGAAGCATTGGCCAGCCGAACTGTTGAAGGGCCGACAAGAATGACTGTCGAACAACTGGTTGACAAGGTCATTCTGAAAGTCGTCGATGAGGCGATTGAGGAGTTGGCTGATATGGTCTATGGAGATACGAATGAGGAGACCATAGAACAAGTCGACACGGTTGCTAACGAGCCGATATCTGGGGTTCTAGCCTAGGGGGCCATTAAGACGATGTTCGATAGTACTGCTGATGAGCTCGCCGACGTAACTACCAAGAGTCTGGCCAAAGGGACTGTGGAAGAATTGGCCAAAAGATTGTTGACGAGCCGGTTGCTGAAGTGCTGGTTGAGAAGACCACTGAGGAGTTGGTCACGTCGACCGTTGAGAAAATGATCGCTGAGGTTGGTCATACTCCGGTTCATACATCTTTAGTTGCAGAGGTAGTTGAAGCACCAGCGAGGGAGCCTAGACGCATATTGGTTGCGGTTATCGTCTCGGGACCTTCTATTACGATATCTCCGATGACTCCAATGAGTTTGGCTGACAGTGAATACTACATCAATATCATTCTAGGCACCATTCGTCAAGCTTTAATGCACGACATAGAGGGCGTCTTGCGGGGCAACCAATAGCTTAGATGGGCTCGGTCTATAATGGGGGCCCAATTGGTGGCCTTGCGTGACTATCAAGAATGCGAGGCGAAGGCGGATGCTATAGACGATCTGCTGACAGATTTGGAAGGTGCCGCCTCAGAGTTTCAAAATCTTGAGCGTGGTCTTTCGGCCCAAGCTGCTGTACAGCTAGAGAAAATGGCTTTTGAAGCATCCCAGCATGAGTAGAAATGTCAGGCCTTGACTGACAGGCTTGCCGAGATCAAGGTCAAAATTGAAGAAGTGATCGACTCCAAAATGGCTCAGGTCTACGATCGTATAACCTCAGAGGAGCATACAAGACCCTCTGGGAGCAGATCCGGAGGCTAGAAGAGACTTTGGCCCTTGCGGAGTGCATTCTGGAGAAGTCGAGGGACGAGGAGGAGGCCCTTCGTCAGCGCTCCGAGATCCTAACCCGAGAGAAGGAAAGTATTGGTATGCGCCAGGCGGAACTGGATCTTGTGCGCCAAAACCTATCTCCAGTTGAAGATGAGGCTGCTCAACGTTAGGAGGCCGAGTGTCGAGCCCAAGCACTGGTTGGCCCGTAGATTGCTCTTTTGGGGGATGGACTAGAAAAACTTTTGCATCGGTCTTCGCAGTTTTGACCTCTTTTTTGTCTTTCTGGCTCTCGTTTTTTGAGAGACTCTTTTTGGTAGCCAAAGAAAGAAAACCTTTCCATTCTATAAATCAAAGTTTGGTCTCGATTGTCTTTTACTGTGAGCTTTTCTTGTACAAGAGTGAGAATTTTCTCAGAGGTAGTATGACGTAAGAGGATGGAGATAACTTCGTTGGGGATAGGGTATTTTACTCAAAGATAATATAGACATGGTAAATACGGAATTTTTGGTGGTAGGGCCTTCCTTACACAGAGGTAGTATGGACATGGCAAGGAAAGACTCTACGGGTGTATAGAACGATTCAGAGGTAGTATGGACGTGAAAGGTTCTATAGATAATTATGACAATCACGGGGTATTGTCATGGAAGATATGACTACTCAGAGGTGTTAGGGATATGGCAGGCACAATCTTGGCTAGGGTACAAAATAATAATTCAGAGGTAGTATGGACGTGAAAGGTTTTCTAGATAGTTGTGATAACACAATGTTATCATGGAAGGGACGACTACTCAAAGGTAATATGTATGTGGGAGACGCGAACTTCATTAGGGTATAGAATAACAATTCAGAGGTAGTATGGACGTAAAAGGTTTTCTATTAGGGTAGTAATGAAAGAGTTGAACTCAGTAATAGAATTCATGAACACCTGCAGGGGATGTAGGAACCTATGATGATTTGAACCTCAGACATAGTATTTCTTTGGGAACTTGCCATTGATTGGCATCATTAGCAAGTCGCTGTTAGGTTTGGCCAGTCGGTAGGCCCCACTAGAGTAGACCGTCTCTATGACGAACGGTCCTTCCTACTTGGGTTCGAACTTTCCAACTATCTTATGATTTATCACCATCGGTCTTCGAACTGACAAGGCGAGGTCACCCACTTGGAATGTCCTTTCCCGAGCCTTTTTGTTGAAGGCACCGAAAATTTGAGCTTAGTAAAGCTCGATTCGTTGCTGAGCTAGCAGATATTTTTTATCCAACACCTCTAACTCTTGTAGCCGCCGGCGTTGATTGCCTTCGTCAATCAGCTGGTTGGTGATGGCTACCCATAGAGACGGGATATGGATCTCCAGGAGAAGCACTGCCTCGCTTCCATAAACCAGAAAGAATGGTGTGTTGCTAGTGGGTGTCCGAACAGTTGCACTGTAAGCCCACAGGCATTCACCGAACTTTTTATTCCATTCGCATTTATTAGAGGAAACAACTTTCTTGATCAGCTTGACGATAGTCTTGTTGAATGCTTCGGCTAGTCCGTTCGCTGCAGGATTGTAGCCATTGATGCGACATTTTGTATTCGGTTCTTATCGCATAACCGATGGAATGCATGGCTCAAGAACTAAGGATCGTTGTCGTGGATAATCCTTTTGGGAACCCCGTAGTGGTATATGACATGATGCTTGACAAAACTTATCACGTTCGAGGTTTTTACATCGGCCAGAGGTACTGCTTCCGCCCACTTAGAAAAGTAGTCGGTGATGGCGAGTATGAATCGGTGTCCTTTGGAGGACGGTGGACTGATCGGCCCGATAATATCCATTCCCTATGCTTTAAATGTCCAGGAGGCCACTGTGGGGTATAGAAACTCAGAAGGTTGGTGGATGAAGTCAGCATGCAACTGACATACCGGCACTTTTTAGCATAATCAACGGCCTCTGCCATCATAGTGGGCCAGTAGTAACCCATGTGATGCAATCGATCATGTAACTTAGGACCAAGCTGATAGGATCTGCAGGTGCCATCATGTACCTCCCGGTGTGCCTCTTATGCTTCTGTATTAGATAAATATCGTAGGAGAAGCCTGTCATATGAACGACGAAACAATGTTTTTCTAGCCATGTCATAGAAGAACCGGAGCGAGCGTCTCTTGACAGATGTAGCTTCCTTCGAATTTTCGGGTAGGACTCCATTGACTACATAGTCTACGAACGAAAATCGCCTGTCCTGAACGGCTACATTAGTGTCTGTTTGTACTGAATAACTAAGACACGTATGTAGGTTGTTCTTCGGGCAAACTAGCTCTCGACCCATCACCGTGACGGTATATTAGGTTCCAGCAGGAGCTACCAGAGAAGCAGCGAGGCCAGTGAGTGCGTCGGCCTCCATGTTTTGCAAACGAGGTATATTTTCTATAAAGAACCCTATGATAGTAGAAATGATATCGATTGCTGCCTGGTGGTCAGGAACCAATCTTCAAGAGGGACCTCGTATTGTCCTCGAACCTGGTTAATGATCAGTTTTGAGTCGCCATAGGTCTCAATGCAGTCAACCCCCAACTGTTTAGCGAGCTGGAGTCCGATGATGAGAGCATTATACTCAGCCAACGTTATTGGTGCATGACTCCATGAGAGACTATGCACGGTGGATGAACAGGCCATCGGGAGTGATGAGAACAACTCCAACCCTTGTGATGATCTCGTCTTTGGGTTCTGTTCTTGAAGCGTCATAAAAAACATACGCCAAATTGGGTTATCTGAGATGGCATTGGACTCTAGGACATTCATTAGAAATATCGTCATAGAGCTTCGTTGTCTCTGTCACAGGATGTGCCGCCAAAAAGTCGGCCAATGCTTGGCCTTTGACTGCCTTTTGTAGGACGAACACCATGTCATAAAAAGTCAAGAGTATCGCCCATGTGGCTAATTGTGAGTTTAAAGCCCCTGGCTTAGTCATGAGGACTCTTAGGGGGTTGACTCAGGAAACGACATTGATTGTCTGTCCGGCCACATAATGGCACGTCTTCTGGATTGCGATGAGAAGAGTAAGACACTCCTTCTCCCTAGGATTATACCGATGTTCGGCCCCAATCATGATCGTGCTGAGATAGTAGATCGTCTGTTCGTGGCCTTTATTGCTTTTCTGGGCTAGCAAAGCACTCAGAGAATGGTCCATAGCTCGGACGTATAACAAAAAGGTCTCCCTACGACCGGTGCTACTAGTATTGGAGGACTAGTGAGGTACTTCTTGATGTTGTCGAATACACGCTGGCATTCTTCGGTCCATACATAAGAAACCCCTTTCTTCATCAGTTTGGTGAATGGTTGACATCGACCAGAGAGAGTTGCTATGAATCTTCTGATGTATGCCAGGCGTCGTTGTAGGTCTTGAAGCTCACGACAATTCTTCGGAGGAGCCATGTCAAAGATCGCCTTAGTCTTTTCAGGGTCAATATGAATATCCTTGGCTGTGACAATAAAGCCCAGGAACTTACCACTGGAAACCCCTAGGAAAGACTTAGTCGGGTACATCTTTAGTCGATATGTCCGCATTAAGTCGAATACCGTCCTTAAGTCATCCAAATGACTAGATTTATTTTTGCTCTTGACGACAATATCATCAATGTAACATTCTACCGTTTGCTTGTGGAATATGGTGCTTATAGCCTGCTGGTATGTTGCTCCCGTATTCTTCAACCCGAAGGACATCACTGTGTAAAAGTATACCCATTAAGAAGTCTGAAATGAAGTATGCTTCATGTCGTTGGAAAATATTTTGATCTGGTTTTAGCCTGAGAAACCATCCATAAAAGACATGCGCTCGAAGCCACACGTGTTGTCGATCATCATGTCGGTGATCGGGAGGGAAAATTCGTCGTTTGGACAGGCCGAGTTGAGATCCCTGAAGTCCATGCAGACCCAAATTTTCTCGTTCTTCTTAGTGACTAGGACAATGTTGGCCACCCAATCAGGGTATTGCTTTTCACGGATGAAGCATCTCTCTATGAGTTTGTCGACTTCTTTTTCAATAGCATCCATGACATTGGGACAGAAATGACGTTGTTGCTATTTGACCAGCTTAGCATCAGGAACGATAATGAGACGGTACATAGCGACTTATGGGTCTAGACCTGGTATGTCCTCGTAGCTCCAAGCAAAGACATCGATGTATTCTCGGATAAGCTGTATCAGAGATTCTTTGCCTTCTTCCGTCAAGCTTTTGCTGATGAAGATAGATTTGGGGAAACCTTATCTTCTAGCTCGACTTGGACGACTTCATCTTCAGTGGAAGGTTCGCGTTGTTTGAAGCGCCATTTCCATTGGGATCCTAGGGGTTGAGACCATATTGACGAATAATATCTTTTTGAAGGCTCGGCCGATACTGGTATCAGAGTCCTAAGTTGAGGAGTCAGAAGAGTGTGAATGCATCAAGACCTTCGGCTCTGAACTCTTCAAAGTTGTTGTGGGTGTAATATAACCCAACCCCCGGCGAGTGTATTGGTAGTAATTTTGGGACTGTCCTTTGGAGCACGAAGTCGTAGGGGAAGGCGTCGGTCTTTGCCATAGTTCATCCCTCTGTTGCTCTTCAAGTCGTAGCCCATCTTCTGGATAAGGTGTTTGGCTTGTGTAGTATTACGATATAGTTGCATCTTGTCGTTATTGGGTTCTGGTTCTGTCCGGAGCCAGTCGCTGAGGATGCTCCAATCGACCGAAGATGATGGGTTCCTCCTCATTTTTCCTTGTTGGAACCAAGAAGTAGGCACCTTGAGGAGGGACAACTCGGCTTACGAGGCTAAGCGATTGTCACTTGTGTTTGTAACATATATAGAGCATTGTCTAAAAAATACCTAGTGTTCTAATGTGCACAAGAGTAATTCAAAGACAACTTCCTATTAATGAAATACGAAATTTTATCTCGAGGGATTACATCATATAAAGAGTGTGCCTCAGTATTGGCACACACGTAGTCTTCCAATTTTTTATCTGTGAGCAAGAGGGCTGTTACGGAAGAAGGTAGAGGACGTTTCCCCTTTAACTTGACTACCAAGGGAAGTGTAGTCGGATGTTCCTGCGACTTTAGAGTTGGCTTTGGGGCCTTCCGAGGAAGCCTTATTTGCATCGGCTCCTAGCTAATAGCTGATATTGTCGAGGGTGACTGAGCCGGAGCCTTGTCTCGAATCTTGAAGATGAGAGGAGCTGATGTTTTAGGAAGTTTTCCCTTTAATCGAACCTTCAATGGTTCTTCCGTGACAGCTACACTTTCCGATATAGTATATGCCTCATCATCGGCATCATTGGCATCATCGTCCCATGGGACTGACTTATACAGCTCAGCATCTGTATAGTATGCTTCGAGTCCTCGGAATGGGTCGATATCAGCGAACTCAGTTTTGATGGTCCCGTCGCTAGCCACATACTTCACGCATTGATAGAGAGTAGAGGGCATGATCATGGACTTATGGATCCATGGACGTCCCAACAACATGTTGTAGTTTATATCGGCATCAATGACGTAGCAAGTTACATCAGTCTGGAGGTCACTTATTTGGCATTTTAGGCGAATATTGCCCAGGGGCTCACTTTTTCCAGTATTGAAGCCGCTGATTGTAGTGTTTGATGAAGTCAGTCGATGCATTGGATCCCCAAAGCTTGGAGTAAACTCCGATGGATAATGCTAAGAGAAGAGCCACGATCGATATGGATGCGGTCGACCTTAATGGCACCAACATACCCCGTGTAGTACAGGGGCCTATTGCGCCGATTATTCTTCAGCAACATGTCCTGCTGAGTAAAAGTGATTTTAGGAATCACCTCGACCATACTATGGCAATGTGGACAAGCGGCAGGATCCTCCTTGGGCGGTTGCACCTGAGAGAGGAAGGAGTCAGCGTTCTGCAAAGCTTCGCTGAGGGCTCCTTGAGCCTCTTTGGAGAGACGGAGGAGCTCCAAGAGTGACAGTCGGGCCGAAGTATTGGCCAGCTGTACAAATATGTCGAAGTTGTAGGGCTTGATCGGTCCTACTACCGAGTCTTTTCTCAGGGATTTTTTAAAGCGAACCTCATTTTGCCTTTGTTTGTCTGCGACAGGGGCTTGAGACGGACCATCTTCCGATGTATCGGGGGCGATGGCTGTAACAGGGGGAGGTGTTTCCTCTTTCGGTGCCTGATTGTCTCCTCGTTGGTGAGCCGAAAGAGTGGTAACCAGAGTGTCATCAGCCGACTGTAGAGACCATAAGACATGACTTGACTTTCTTCCCCTTAACAGAGTGCGCTGTAGGCACCATCATGTCTGGGGAGAGATCAAGATGGATCCACATCACTTTGCCTCACGGTATTGTAGATAGGATGAGGCCTTAAGCGTTGTCACGGGCCAGTGGAAGATTGACTACTTCCATCATTGCTCTCGGGATGGGGAATACGCTGTCTTGAGCCTCTGTTCTCAGAAAACTTTTGAACTGGAGAGTGACCAGGTTGGCAGTAACAGTCTTTTCCTCGTAGTCGAGCAAAATGACCTTGGCGTCGATGAGGCGTTGGATCTGTCTTTTTAACACGTAGCAGTCACGTGTCGAATGGTGAACATACTAGTGGTAGTGGCAGTATTTTGGATTATCCACCTTTCTTACTTTATCGGGACGCTTAGGAGGCAGGAGTTGAAGCTTGCCAACCTTCTTCAGCATAGTTGTAGTGTGTCTTTGTCGTTGAAGGAGTAGGTCTCTTTCGGCCTCTGCGCTTCGGCTGGCTTAGGGTTAATTGTTGTTGAACCCTTGGATATGTTGACGATCATGGCTTGTTTTCATTTACCGTCCTTGGGAGCGAGATTGTTGCTAGATGAGTGCCTCCCTTTGTCTTCAAGGGATAGGAAACTCAGTCCCAATAGCTGTGTGTCTCGAGCTTTCCTTTTCGCTACGTCTGCCTCTGTAATAAAGGACGTCCACTTTGTACAAGGAGCATTGTGCCACAATTTGACTTCAGAAAGCATGTTTTTGCGGTAGGAGTCCATAAGCGTGGGCTCTGGTATACCAGGGGTAATCTCAAAACGGCCTGGCGGAAGCACTCAATTTATGCGCATACAGGTTCGTTCTCTTATGGACAATGTCCATGATAGTCGACATTGTCATGTCTACTCCTCCTTCATAGAATCGATTGAGGAATAGGTGCTTCAAGTCTTCGAACGACGAAATACAGTTGTCCGGGAGACTACAAAACCATTCGTAGGCCACCCTCTATAATTCTTCTACGAATATATTGGTAAGAAGAGCGTCGTCTTTCGGTAGATGCCCTGTTACTGAGGCGAAGTAACTCAAGTATCAACAGGGAGACTCCTTTACATCGAACGACGTAAGCGTCTGCGGATTATATTTGGGAGGATAGATCGCATTATCCCATTCGACAGGATATGGTTGTCGAGTCCCCAACTTTTGGATTGATTCTTGTTTTTTTTGGTATCGTGGTGAGCGTACAACTCTTTAAGAGCCTGTTGTACTTCACTCGACATTGCAGGTCCTGTTGTTAATGGAATAGATGATGGGGGCACTGCTTGGCTCAGGATGTGGGGCACATTGAACCCGCCGTTAGTCCCTGGGTCTTGATTCGCAGGAGCAGAGACAGCGGGTGACAATTTCTTCTTGATCTCCAAGACGACAAAAGCCAAGGACTTCATAGTATCGTCCAACGTATTTAGGCCTGTCTCAAGGGCTTATATACCATTATGCTGGCTGTATCCTTCGCTGCTGTCCATATTATCGCCTTCGGCCATGAACACGGACATCATGTGTAGATTGGTAGAAGGGATGGTGGATCTTTCGCTCTCTGGCTCAGAGGCCTGAGTCCCGTCATCTTAAGGATAAACTGATTGATTGCAATTATCTTCAGATTCATTGTAATTGCTACCCCCAGCATTTGTCTACCTGCGCCCGTGGAGGTATCAGTGTCATACAGTACCTCATTGGATTGAAAGGCGGGATTGTCATTAATAGTGGAGGGCTGACCCCCAGCTAATGTTGCATCCGCAGCGTCACCTCCTTGCGCCAAGGATCCAGATTTGGCACTGCATGCCTTGGAATACACACGTACTGGGTACCGCTGTCTTGCTACCCCCAGGCCGATTGTTAGGACTTGTTGGCCGATATTGGAAGATTCTTGGAAAGCTTCTTGAGAGACGGAGAACCCTGCGCCACGTCGCATGAAGCAACGCAGAGTTCATTTTCTTCTTCACCAGATACCATCGGTTGTAGTCTTTGGAAGACAAACCGCCTCTTTGGTGGCGACACAGTTATTTGGCAACAGCAGCAGTTGATGGTGATATGGGTACAGTTATGCCTTGGTCTAGACATACCTTGCGCTGCAAATCCCTCCCTCGCTTTACGCTTGTGGGCAGTTGTTGATGTCTCCACTCCTGCACTCTTTTCGTGTGTGTAGGAAAGCTATGCGCAGGAGTGAGGATGTGGTGATAGCTTCTCTCTTCTTAGTTCATGCGCGTGAGACACGCTTAGGTCCTGATTAGAGAGTTGCTGATGAGGTAGACTCCTTCCATGCTTACAGGAATACTGCTCACACAAATCTATCTCCATAGTAGGTACCCACTGACTTGAATCGTGCACATGAGCGCTTAAGTGATAGTCGAATTTCATCGATCGAGGCATCGAAGCACTCGAACCTATTTTATATAGCTTTCCATTGGCTGTATGCGTGACTGTCAACTGCTGGCCTTTGGTCTGCCGTCAGCATAGCACTTTGATCGCACGAAGCTCGTGCTGCCTTGGATTTCTTTCCCATTACCCCTAGAAGGTGCATAGTATTCAGAGTCCAATAGAGTGGTTGGCATAGCACTTTGGCCGTATAAGGCACGTGCCACCTTGGACCTCTTTGTGTTACCCCAAGAAGGTGCGTAACGTTCAGAATCTAATATAGCCTTACCCGATGGACAGGCAATTCTGTAAAAGACAGAAGTTATTGCCTGTGCAGCCTCCTCCATCCGTGGGTGGACCATGGTGCACTTCTTCTGGCGTTGTGCCTTTCTCAGACCTGCCATAGGGGAGCCATACTCCTTGCTGTGTTTTTTTCGAAGTGGGAACTGAATGAGGTGGTTTGTCAGCAACAGCCGAAATCTTCTTCTGGGCTTCGTCGTTCAGGTAGTTCTAGAGCGCAGTCCCCTCCATCGTTCTACTCATTGCAACCGCCTTCGACACCCAGGTGCATCGAGTCTTTTTAGGTTTTACGAACCGCTTCGAAGGACTCAACTTCTCCTTAGAAAGGAGATCTTCGAAAGCTTGTTGGTTGAAATGTACGACCAACGTCTTCTGAGAAGATCCCAACAAGTCGTCGTCAAATTATACCACCTTCTCAGTTGGAGGAGAAGGAAGTCCCCAGCAGAGTCGTCATCTAGTTTGCCATGACAAAGGGTTATATAAACTTTTTGTATATTAAATGTAAAAAAGAGTACAATTGATTCCTAAACAGGAGATCTAAGTACAAAGTTTTCTGGGAAAGTGTGAACAGTGGAGATCAAGCACTGCAGCAGCTCCTTTATTCTGTTGACGATCTGACGACAAGTTGAACTTGTTCTGGCTTTCTATTGCTTGTGATTGGAACTCTGCGGTTGCCAATCAAGAGGATCCCGAATTTCTAAAGATTTCGAAGCCTCTTTTTCGAAAGAAAACTCCTTCTATTTATAGGGAAGCACATATACGATGTGCATAAGGATTGTGCAGGAACGCTACACATAGAGATATGAGAGAATCTCGAACTTACACGGAGAGGGCTGCAGCTGAGCTGACACGTGGCAGATGCTGGGATTCTCTATTATCAAGATCTTAGGGGAATTATCAATATGATCGAATAAACGACACGTGGCGTGTGTTTACAGTTGATCGGATGAACCTGAGCAGATTCTGTTTCAATCCTTGAAGTTGGATTTTGTCTTATCTTAGGGGGCGTTAGTTTAAACAAACCGATTGGATATGGCCCTCATCTATAAGAACAAATTCCATCCTTATCTTTGGTTTAAACAAACCGATAGGATATTGCACTTATCAACAAAATCAAACTCTGTCCTATTTTAAGAGCAGTGGTTTTTAAAAAACTAATCTAGAAAGGACTTAAACACCCGTCTGGCCACATGAAACCACATCACCCTGTAAGACTGCGCTTCTATGTGAGCTGCACTTCTAGCGAGGCTTTGAGGTTACTGCACTTCTAGGCGATAACTCGATTGTACTTCAGACGACGGAGTCACTGCGCTTTTAGAGCAGCGAGTGGACAAATGCTTCAGGCGACGGAGCACTGTGCTTTTAGTGCGGCGAGTGGACAAGTGCTTCAGGCGACAGAGTCACTACACTTTTAGGGGTGACGATTGGACTTGTGCTTCAGGCAACGGAATCACTGCACTTTTAGGGCGACGAGTGGACTTGCACTTCAGACAACGAAGTCAATGCGCTTTTAGAGAGACGAATGGACAAGTGCTTCAGGCAACGGAGTCAATACATTTTTTGGACGACACGAGGGCCCAGTGAACTAGCTGCGCTTGTGAGTTGAAGGTGTAGAAGCATAGAAATTACGGGCGCATCAAGGGCCAAAACCCTTATACGCTCCAAAACGACATGCCTCCTAAAGCGTCATGCGCCACAGAATGTTATGGGCAGAGGAACTCAAAACATAACACTCGGAACAACAAAGGAAAGAGAGATAAAAATCAGACTTTTATTGCATATGAGAGTCTATTACATGTCCAAACTCTTTGATACAATGAAAACTTTACTACAAAGGAGAAAGCCTAAAAAAATATCAGTTAGGGGCATGACTCAGATATCTTGGCTAGGCGCATCACTATAATGTTTCAGCTAGGCGCATCACTCTGACGACTCAGCTAGGCGCATCATCCCGTCTTATCAGAGCAAATCACGTCCTCGTCAACATACGAGTGCTTCAGCTAATGAAGCAGTTATAGAGCAGAATGGGGTAGTCTGTTACAACCCCGATCTTTGGATGCAATAGGCACCTTGCCTACGACACTTCAAGCATAACAAAAACTGCAGCACGACAAAACCTAAAACCAGTCATCAACATCATGGCACACAGTCGCTGAAGTGTACGAACATGAACAGCCAACTCGACGCATCTTAGTCTTTTGAAGGAGTTCATCGTCAAAGCTTCTTCAAATGAGGAGATCTGTAACCCATAGTATAGCATCTCGTCAAAGAGGACCTGTCGAGTTTATCTCTATTCAGGAAGGAAAGTGAAACCAGAAACAAACTTCTCTTTACGCTGCTATTTATAGGCCAGGGCAAATCAAACCTATGTGCCAAATGGTAACTTTCCCGAAGTTAGTGCAATAAACTTACATTTACGGTGATGAATCTTCCACTTCGAATTTAATGTCAAAGAAGTCATTACTGCCTCGAAAAGTAGACAAAGACTGACCAATAAGTATGCGCCACGCGACGGATGCGCTCGTCAGCACCATGCGCCCCGTACCAATACGCCCAGTGGAGCACAGAATAATGTGCCCAGTGATGCACAGAGATGTACCCACTCAGGTTCAGTACCCATCAAGCATTTAATGCTTTATGACAGAGTTGGCAGCACACTTCCCGAAGACTGAATAGTTGAAAGCTTTTACAGAAAATGAAGAGTCGCCGACGTCAGCTTCATCATTACTTATTCTGTCGGTTACAGCTGTGCCCCGCCATGTGGCCGACTAATCACACGCATGTGCCTCCATAGCCATGTGCCCAAAGTTTTGCATATGCGCCGTAAAAGCCATGCGCCCAGGCTTGCTCCTAATCCCAAAAGCTAGAAGTCAAGTCCCTGCATGCGCCTCCATCGTTATGCGCCTAAAGCTCTGTATACACCTCAAATGCCATGCGCCCAGACTTGCTTGTGACTCCTAAAAGTCATAGACCAAGTCCCCCCATGCACTAGATCCTAGGCGCATCCTGACAGATCAATCTCTACCAAATCCGAGATCTTTGAGCCATAGACACATGCCACGTGTCATTTTGACTCAATTCTGTCTACGAATAGGTGCTAACCACCTAAGATCTCAGCAACAGCCGAATCTCCAACTACGACGTATCAGCTCCTTTGCAGGCCAATAATGTAGCTCAAGCAGATTCAGCTCTAACTTCGGGGCGCATCTTCAATGCGTCCAACAGCATCAGCCACGTAGCATCCCTATGTGCAAGCTCTCCAGGAACATAAAAATATGCACGCATAAGCAGATCATTCTACTGCTAATAAATAAAAGAACCATTCCTTCATTCAACCTCTCCACGGTTCATTCCCCACTTCCGAAATACTTCAACTGCATCAACATCCGGAGCACTTGCAAGAGTCTCAATCCTCTTTAAGTCATTGCCCGTTCCAAAGCAATCCAGACCTTCAAAGAGTTCGAGATCATCGTCAGATCGTCAACAGTAGTCAACATATTACCACTCACTCCATTGTCACGATTCTCAGATAAAAACTGTCACGACCCGCACCCTGAGGAAGAGGATGAGAACGTGGGTACGTCCAGCCTACGCCGTAGTGTCGACGGTAGAGTGATGTATAGGTCATCTATAACATCTAACAACAAGATATATAAACCTGTCATCTATGTACGGAGGTAGAATATAACATCTCAACTCTATATCTCAATCACAATTCTAGGGAAGATATAGCACGATATGGAATCAGACAAAAGAAAGAAACTGAATATAAATAGAGTCATCACACCACACAAAATAGATGTTCAACACAAATAAATACAAGTCCTGAATATAACTAAGTCTCAACTAACAATAGGAATAATCCGATACAAACTGAAAGCTATAAATACTAGACTAGACTAGGCACCCTCTACTGAGCTAGATGCTCCTCAGGCTCCTGAATATCACCCTTATATGCCCCATAGAAAGTAGGGCAGTCACCATCATCATCTGTAATATTTTCAACATGTCCAGTCAGGACAGGAGCGAGCACAATACATCACACGCAGTTCATATCATGTTGGAAAATATAAAGCATGCAAAGAGTAAGATACATGGACTGTAAAGAAATATATATATATATATATATATATATATATATATATAATAAGAGAGATTTGATAACTAGAAATATCTATATACATGATAAGTAAGAACTGTAAGTAACGTGTGATTTAGAGCAAGAGATGGTTTTATAAACGGGTTAGGACAATGCAAGGGTAACTCTATCATACGTGAGTGTACAATGGACATATACATGATTTCACAAGATTTCACAAGATGGGATTTTAATCACATAACCATTTCCTACTCACCATCCCCAATCAATACACAAGGATCTAGTCAAGTTATGTTACCTTGTACATGAGATTTTTATCATATTTGCTCACGTAATCATAAGAGTACAAGATTGCACAAGATTGCACAAGAGTATACATGAATAGCGGTGTACATGAAATACAAGATGTTCATAAAAAGCACATGATAACTGTATCTGATGCACCCCGAGGAGGATAACATCGCATGACAAGATCCATATAGTACCAATCCATGATAATAACGTGACAGCATCATGTAAAGTAATCTAGAGCAAGAATATAAATCTTAGCAAGTATAAAACGGTAAGAGAATGTACTCGCCTGTCACCATGAATGACTGATATGAATAGATGTCCGAACTGGAGCCACAGAGTCCTATTTAGAGTAATACAGGTTATGATGTGTTCAATAAGTAATAATTGAAGTTTACAATGCATTCTACATGATACTAGGCCTCTCTAAGTCAAAAGTCAACCTTGGTCAACTCTCTTAGTCAACTAAGTTAAATTGGTCTATATGGTCAACTCTATAGGTCAAACTCTAATAAACTAACTCATGAATCTCAAGGCAAAACCATTTCCATACACAATTATACCACATACATACCTATGAGGTATAACCCTTTCTTTATTCTACATAACCAATATCCTACATAATCTTATCAACCAAAACCCATACTCTAAGATACCTCATATCTATAGATATAATGTATTACACTACCACCTCTACTCTAACTCATGTCCTATAGCCTATGAACACAAAATATCATAACTCAATATCCTTAACTCAGAACATATACCCACAGACCAAGCCATCCTATACTTCGCGTATAGTCATCGAAATTGGCTTCCGTAAAAAGGATTATGCAGCACTATATGTTGTCTAACAGTATTTTCAAACAGTTTGTGAAACTTCTACATATCTAGCCTTGATTATGTCTTCGAATATTAGTGATTGGTTGTCCTATATATTGTTTGTAAAACAGTTTTTTCACTAGTTTTTACATCAATTTTTCTGGTCGACTGCTCGTCTTTTCCCAAACCTAATTGTTAGGATAACGAAGGGGTCATGTAGGGTTTCTACAGTATTTTACGGGAACAAAAACTGATCTATCACAGCAAGAGTTATATGATAAGGAAGATGGGTACCTCAATTGAAATCGAAACAGAGCGCTCTCTAGTGTTCCTGGCAGTTCGACGGCCCTCCGGCTACGACAGGCGGCGCACGACTACTGCAGGCGGTCGAAGGTGCTCACGGGGATGTTATGGTTCGTCAGGAGTTGCGAGCACAATAAGTATCGAGAGGAATTTGGAGAATTTCTCCTTCCTCTCGCTCGTATCAGATAGTTAATAGGCGGTTGTATGATTTGATTTTTGTAAACAAATTTAAATTTGATTATTGTAGGATTTGATGGGATCAGTAGAGGATTTAAATCGGAATCGAATTGATTAAATTTTAGGAAGATTTGGTTTTTGATTCGAGGGAGATTCAAATAGAGGGGATGAGTATACAGAGTATTCTCTATTTTCCCACAACACGCAGGGGATGGTGTTGATGAACTGTGCCCACATGCACTGTTCATCAAGTTTCTTTTTTATTATTATTATTATTATTATTATTATTTTTATTATTATTATTATTATTATTATTATTATTATTATTATTATTATTATTATTATTATTATATATATATATATATATATATATATATATATATATATATATATATATATATATATATATATATATATATATATATATATATATATATATATATATATATATATATATATATATATACACACATATATGTATATATATATATATATACATATATGTATATATATATATATTTACACACACACACAAAATATTTATAAAAATTTCTAAATATATTTCTAAGATACTGAATAAATAATTGTACAATTTTAGCTAGTAAGATTTGTAAAAATATTATAAAATCAGATACCAAGATATTACTATAAATTTTTTTAAGTAGAAAAACCACAATATTCATAATAAAAATAAAGTGATGATCAATAATTATCATAATAATAATCATAAAAATAGTAATAATAATTAATATGAACAACAAAATAGTAGATGTATAATAATTTGGGGTGAGTACATATTACTACTATTTACAGACAATTATAAATTTTCAAAAGTCAAAACTAATAATTGAATAAATAGTAAAAATGAGGAAGATAGTCATAATATGATTTAATACATTTAAATAACTAAATTTTCTAATAATTTAAATCTAGTGGCATATACATCTAATGTGCCAGTCATGGCACTTGACTACACTAGTCGTGCCATATTGCCTACTCAGTGTGCATAACAAAATTGAAGCATGACTAGGGTTATATTTATAATTAATTAACAAAATGATTCAAAACAAATTATTTAAGCAGAAAAAATACCTTAAAATATTAGAGGTTTATACAGTGCGAGTCCTTCGATGCGGTTGCCAAGCCAAAGAAGACCCGCCAAGTCTAGGTGCGCAAAGGTGATGCGCGGAACGACACAGCTGAAGAAGGTGCACCGCCGCTGACATCTCTTCCTGCTAACATTCTCAGCAAACAAGATGCGGCCAGTGGTGCAGCGCATCTGCTAGGGAAGTGCATCATCGACGACAGCTCCCAAACTTCTTCTTCCCAGTCGAAGAAGATGCACCGATGGAATAGGGGCACTCTAATCTCCTGTGCGTGAGCTCTGGCATGCAGGAGAAAACTTCCATCTTTGACAGAATCACTCGCTAGTCATGGTGAGGAAAATTTGGATTCTGTGTACTATACGCCTTTACGGGCTTTTACGAAGAAGTAAATGGCAGCACGGGCCATGCACCCCAAACGTGCTATGCCAGCAGCAAAACAGAAATGTGCACTGAAACTCATGCGCGCAGCTGATGGTAAGTTGTACAGAGTTGACTTGGGTACCTTGAAACCAGCCATGAGTCGACTCTCGAAGTCCCCTTCCTACTTGGGTGCATCTTCTGTGTATGGAACCAAGTTGGGATAGGGAAAATTATGCGACTTTGAACCCATGCGCCTACGTGGGCTGTACGCATGAAGTGGGTTCAAGCCGTAATATATGTTGCTCTCCTACCAACGATCTAGGCGCATCTCATGCGCTGGAACTAGATCACAGGGTGCAACATTCACATAATCACCCTGGTGCTTGGCCCTTCCATAGGCCTAAACAGGGTGTGAATATGAAACTCTTCCCTTATGATCTACGTAATGTGATCACTCACAAACGTGATTCAAACGAGACGACCTCTATGCACGATGCGCCCCTTACAGGGCATCCTTGTGCCATAGTCACCATCAATTGCTGCTGTTGCAAATTAATAGCTGTACCACCAAGGTGGTTCGTGTTCCAACGACTGCAACCAGGTGCACCTATCCGACATCGCCTCGGAAAAAGAGTGCCAATCGATGATGAGACAGAACCTCCGGTCGCCTCGTGCCATGTCATTTCCAACTCCCATGCATTAGGAAGAAAGACGAGCTCCACCAACTCTTCGACCTTGACTGGCCCATCAGAAAGCCGATCGTAAGAAGAACCAGGTAGTAACTCCAGTCAATCGAGGTATTCCAGGGAACTCGATTAAGGATGAAAGCTCCAACAATAATACAAGTTGGGGGTAGTCTGACCCCGACTATCCTCGATAACCCCTCATTCGAAGACGAAGACGTCCACCAAGGCACTAACACCGAAGCAGCTGGGGGTAGCCAGTACGAGGTATCGAAAGAAGAAGCTCTTAGACTAACCTTCCTACAAGAAAGCGAGGCTAAAAGCGAAGCATCAACTGATCCATCCACTTCTATCCACGTTGTGCCCGTCTATATGGCAGGGGGTGGCGACGAAGAAGAGATCGACACTTCAGCTCCGGATCTCGTTTGGCAGCATGGACACCTTGGAAGATGGCCTCAAGACCCTCTCCTCCACCATGCAATCTTTGACCCAAATGATGTTTGAGATTCAGAATACTCTGACTTCGCAACCTTTGACAAGGGTACCTGTATCCACTAGCCTCGATCCTGGGGATAACGAAGAGTCCAGTATACCCCCTTAACAGGTATCTTCTGGAACAGATCATCACACCGCCCCTTGAACATCAACTCCTTCAGGGTTGAGCTTCATACTTTGCCTCTCTCACCTGTTCCTAGCTCTACAGAGGAGTTGGCAGAGATGGTAAGGGATATGCGCGATCGCTTCGAAGCACCGAACAAACAATAGGAACGCCAGAAGCTCGGGATCCGACAACCTTACCCTCCAGAATGGAATAAAGTGGTTTATCCTCCAAAATATAAACCACAAACACTGACACCATTCGATGGGAAGGAGTCTTCCGTCGATATCTGACCTACTTCCACTCCGTGACAGGATATCTCCCGATGGAAGACGCCCTGCTTATAAGTTTGTTCGTCGGTGCATTGAAGTGGGGCGCCTACGATTGGTACTGCAGTCTCCCTGATAACTGTATATCCTCCTTCAACGACTGAACACATCTGTTGCTTGATCGATTCTACAATGGGGGAAAGGACATGACAATGTCGTCTCTGAAAGAAGTGTGCCAAACCGAGAAGGAAACTATTCGAGCCTTCATCGAACGCTTCCGTCAGGTATGCTTGAGAATACCAACTGGCATCCCAGAACATGTGTTGATCGACTTATGCAGCATGAACATGATGCCAACCATAAAACTCTGGCTCGACTCTGCCCAGCCTCCCAATTGGAGTTCGTTGATCATCGAAGCCAAAGTCGTCAAGAAAAAGGCACACAACGCACGACTTCTGGGGGTTAGCTTCCCTACATACGATGACTAGGGAAAACGTGTCGCCACCAACAACAGTGGCCACGAGCCAAAGGAAAAGCAGGTGTTACTGTTAATGCCTCAAAAAGCACGCAAGGGCCCACTCGAAAACCACCGCCCGTACCAAGACTGAAGGAGGTCTACTCCTTTAATGACAAAGACACCCTGCAGCTCTTCGAAATACGAAAACAGAGCGACAAGATCAAGTTGCATGCTCCAAAGCGTCCTGACGAGGTCTACATGGTAGGCGACCCGAGGTACTGTCACTACCATCGGTTCGTCGAGCATCCGACTCGAGACTGCTATATCTTAAAGAACTACCTACAATGCATGATCAATACGAATGTCATCTCGCTCGATTATGAAGAAAAGATAGTCTCGGCCAATATGGTGTCACTCTAGTTTGGCACATTGTCGCCCACTGAAGCTCAAGATGGCGTCGTCCCGATCCCGAAGGCGACAATGGAAGTGATCAACCTTCTGCCAACTCGTGACAATATGAGTGGACTAGTACCACTCAAGACATCCCGAGGAGAGATCATGTTGGTTCATCCGGATCTCGCTCCAAAACTGACTCAACCGGGGTTACATCCTACCTCCAAAGCCAAAGGCAAGAAGACCAAGTCATGCTGAATGGGGATTTCCTCTTCTGAGGAAGCACTGCCTGTACAAATGCGTTCATAGCAGAATACTTATCAAGAGGAAGCTTCGATCAAAGTGACGCCTCCTGTCACTACTACAGCTGCCCAAGGGAAGGTCCATCCCAACCGCCAGCAGCCGACAAACAGAAATAGAATGAGGCCCATTTGTACAGGCCTCTACGAAAGACAATGCTTCGGGGTTGACCAAACCCCACATGATACTGGCCAAACACGCCAGTACTCCAGCTCAGCTGTCCCTGTTAAAGCTTCTCCGACTATCCAAAGATACTCGAGAGGCTCTATATGAAGCACTGAAGGATGTTGAGTCCTTTATTAGCCAAGTCAAGCAGCCTGAAGACGATCCAACAACTTGTCGGCACTGCTACAGTATAGGGGAGATCATCCTCAACTATCACTTTCATTCAGCAAGACATGCTGCCCAAGAACAACCGGCACAATAGACTGTTATATTACACAGGGTACGTCGGTGCCATCAAGGTGGATCGAATGCAGATCAACCCTGGGTCATCCTCAGCATTATCCTCCGGACTCTACTCCAGATATTAGGGATCCCGATGCATCGTCTGACGGCATCCCATACTATAATCAGTGGCTTCAACGCTAGCAAGAGTGAACCACTGGGCAAGATTCCGGCTCAAATGTCATAGCGGTGATCTCCAGACCGAGGTGACTTGCTATGTCGTGGATGCGGACGTCAACTGCACATCCTATTGGAGCACCCATGGATATACATATACATGGTGGTGCCATCTATCCTTCACCAATGAATGAAATACGTATCCACCAATGGCATAGTCAGAACGAAATTTGCTGATCTCGATCCCTTCAGAGGGATTGAGACCTTTTTTACCGACTCCGATCTTTACAAATCAATTCACTTGGACGACGAAGGCCAACGATGCCGACGACGAAGGTGAAGTCGAAGCTGAAACTGACACTAAAGCAGAAATGATGACCAGCGCCCCTCTAATGGTGCGACTCAAGATACTGCGGGAGGGCACCAGCCTCCTTGGCTGAAACAACAATCGAATCCCCTTTGAAGATACGACTCAAGGGGATACCTCCCCAAGCGTCAGCTCCTCTCGTGGCTAAGCTTTGCGAAAAAGCACCAGCCTCCGAGGCGTCAGCTGAGGTGCCCTCTCAAAGGCGGCTTAAAGGGAAACATCCCCAATCGTCTGCTCCCCTTGTGGTCAAGCTAAAAAAGAAGGCCCCAGCGTCTCTCTCAATACAGACTCAAGAGCCGGTACGGATCAAGCTCCCGATGAACTCTTCCGAACCACCCAAGGCTGCTACAGTGCTCACTGATGAAGAACTTGTCACAACCCGCACCCTGTGGAAGGGCACCAGACCGTAGGTACGTCCAGCGTACGCCGTAGTGTCGACGGTAGAATGTTGTCCTAGGTCTCAATCAAAAGCTAAACACAATATAATATACCAGTCCAATATAGATACTCTCCAAATGAGAGGACAATCTCAGAAGGATACAACTCAATCACAAAATAACTAAGAAAGGTATAATTAACACGATATGGAATAGATAGAAAGATTTTAAGTTCAATACAAATCCAGAATTGAAAGGAGTTTAAGTGTTATCAACACCACACATACACAGAGTACTAAATAAAATACAACTCATGAAATAACTGAAAACAACAACCAGACAATAACATAACAATCTTCTCCATGCTCTACTGGTGTCTCCTCTAGGCTAGCTGGATCCTCCAAGTTCTCCAGTAAATTTTATCAACGATTCCAGTCAGGATGGTAACGAGTACATATCTCTGAAAGCAGTTCCAAAACATGGTAGAAATATAGAGCTAATAGTAGAATAAAATACATGACGTGCTATAAAAGAAATACTGGAATATAGGAGATATAGATAAATAAGCTGAGATCATGAAATATAATAAAGAATCTATGAACTATAATAAATATAAGTGTTTCAGAGCACAAGATGGTTATTGTAGAAGCATGAAAAGATCCACACCATGTGCCCAAGTCAGGAAGCAGCTATGCACCGAAGTCAGAGAGTGGCAGACACCCACAATACAAACTCTATGTGCCCATATATAAAATCCCTATGCGTCCATGTGCATCAATGTCTATGCGCCCACGTGGCTCCTCCACAAGGGGGCGCATAGTCCTCTTCCTATATTATGCGCCCAAGTCAGGACAGCTCCATGACTCAGTCAACATCCATGATCAGTCGTGCACCGAAGCATGCGGCCACGTCAGTCTCCACGGTCAGTCGTGCACCAAAGCATGCGGCCACGTCAACCCCATGATCTACCCACGATCATCCAGTCTTTATGCGCCTACACTCTATGCGCCCAAAGGAAGATTATGCACCCACATGGAAAATAGTATATTTTCTACCTGTGTGCGTATAACAGTCGTTTCAGTACAAAATAACTATAAATAGAGGTCATATACCTCTTCAAAAAGACAGAACATAAAGCATTTTAGAGCCAAATTGCTGCCCTTCTTGCCAATGAGCCGAGAGTTAGCAATTTTCTTAGGTTTTCTCTCACTTTTATAAATCGAAGTGTCAACGGAGTAAAGGAGCAATTGTCGCTCAATCTCCATCGTCCTATTTCCCAGAATTCTTTTTGTACTCGGGGATTCTCAGTACAGGATCTTTCAGGTGTACTCGATTTGTAGTGCCTTGCGCTAGTAAGAAAAGAAAGTGATTCTTCTCTTTTTTGTGAGTGTCTACAAAAATGACGACATTGTTGGGGACTTACCTTTTCCTCTGACGAGAAGGTAGTGACGCAATCCAATACCGATAAAGTGGGGAGCACTCAGAAGATGTTGATCGCGAAGTTCGATTAACAAACATTCGAAGAGATGCTCTCGGGAGATGGCTCTACTCCCTCAAAATCTGTGAAGCAAAACAAGTCTCGCAAGACTTGGCTTCCAAAGGCTCGTGTTGCATATCCTGCCAGTGCCGTAGAAGATGTGCAACCGATGGTGAACTCTGTCACATAGGTGCATAACCTTTCCACAATAGCTCCCAATGCGAAGAAGGTGCATACTATTCAGGGCTCTACTAGCCTAACGACTTCCCTCTTATGCAATCAACAACAGAGTGTTCAACGCTCGAGACTTGGCAAAGAAAAATACTACTGATACCAAGAATCGAAATATCCGACACTCTGGACAAACTCAGCAAAACTTGCAAACGAAGAAGGCAAAACTGGGAAGAAAGCAGCGTTGTTTCCTAAAGCATACACCCAGAGCTAGTGCGCCCAAGGCAGTATGTAGGGCATATAACTCTGGCCAGAAGACTTCTTTCTTCAATAGGTTATGCGCCCAGGTCTATGTGCCTAGGGCTATGTGCCCAGGCTCTGATGACCCATTCTAAGAACCCACATCCAGGAAGGCCAGGCATACTTCCAGAGCTTCTAGAAAGCATGCACCCAAAGGCATGCTCCAGGGTCCATGTACCTACAGCAAAAAGACATGCCCCAACACGTATAGCACGGGGACTATCTTCAAGGTCATCACAGAACTTAGGTGTGGGGGTTGCCCCTGCATACGAACTAAATCCGGATGTGCCAACTTCTCTTATAAACCTATATGCAAAGCTTGGTAATGCATGTGAAATGGGTTCTAAGGCGAAGCTCCCTTCTGCCGATTTACGCGACATGATAACTCACAAGTGTAAAGCATGGGAGATCATTACTACTCATGAGGTGCCACTACCAGAGCACCCGTGCACTAGTATTATCATCAACTGTTGTTGCTCTAAAACAATAAAAGTTCCTCCAAGGCAGTCCGTGTTTCGACGACTGCAACATTATGATGATGAAACGCCACTATGTATTTCATCTAACATGGCTTCATGGGGTCCTTCCTATGGAAGCCCCAATCAAAGAAGGATGGATCATTAATCCAACATTTTCTTCCAGTTCTACGAACAGAAGAAGAAGAAGTATGCCAGCAAACAGCCAACGAGCTATTACATCTGAAGGAATCTATATGGGTACTCGGTCAAGGATGAGATCCCTTATAGATGGCGAAGACTCTCAAGTTGGGGGTGGTATTCCCTCAGAACTTCAAGTTAGGAGGTAGCATTCCCTCAGAGTCTGAAGTGGACGACCTCTACGCCAGGGGTTGCCTTCCAGATGATGATGATCTCTTTGAGTCTGACGGTGACTATCTACTTCCCCTACCTAAAGATGAAGGCCTCCTAAACTCTGAGATAGAAAGTATCAGCACTAACTGTACTGTTCATTCTCGCATGCTATCGACGTACATGACGAATGGAGAGAGACCTGAAGAAGCGAATGATCAAACCAACAAGCGGCTAGAGAATCTTGAAATAGCATTTGCCAAGATCATTGACATGCTTACCAGCATCATGGCTGTCCAAACTGCTGGTGTTGCTCCCCACTTCAACCAAACATCTTAGCATACGCTAGTTCGGTTCATAGCAACAACCCTCCTTCACTACAAAAAGAGTACCTTTCTATTGCACCTCTTCCAAATCCCGTAAATGCTGGGGGTGGTCCTTCGTCGACAGCACTTGACAACCGTACATCAGCCGTTACCCAACATCTGCTCAATTAGCAGGATGCAATTGATTTCTTATTGTCCTTCTCGATACCATCTCGCACAAAGACGAGCTTCAGAAGATGGGGATATCTCAACCTTATCCTCCTGAATGGAAGAATGCCATTTGTCCTCCTAACTACAAGCTATTGACGCTAAATTCATTTGACAGGATGACTTCTTCTCGCCAACACATGACATACTTCAACACACAGACACTGTACTGACCAAGCGACGATGCATTCCAATCAAAGCTATTTATCAGCACCTTGTAGGGAGTAGCTTTTGAATGGTTCTGTAGTATGCCTGATAGTTGTATTAACTCCTTCAAAGACTTGAAGAGGCTATTCCTTAAAAGGTTTGACGAGAGTGGCATGCATGTTAGTATGTCCACCCTCATCGAGACCAAGCAGAGGAAAAGTGAGACTGTTATCGCTTTTATCGAACGCTTCAGGCGACTAGCCTTGAAGATGCCCTTCGGTATACCAGACTCAGAGCTTATGGATACTTGTCGGCATAACTTCCTTCCTACAGTGATGTTCTGACTAGGAATACATAAGTATGAAACATGGTCCGCTTTCATCGGGGCCGCTGATGCTGCTGAAAATGGCGTTCCTAATCTGGAACTACTGAGGTTGATGACACCAAAATCTGATGACAAAGATAAACACCCCCAAACTATCCCTATCTATGGGGGTAAAGGAAAGGAAGTCTTGAAGGTTGATACTTCCAAGGGAGCTCCCAATTCTTAGAATGCTCCTGACAGACCCAATGAGACTTTCTCCTTTGACGATGATGATGTTATTACCATTTTTAACACGTTGATGAAGGGTAATAAACTGGTATTGCCTCTACCACGACGTCCTAAAGAGGCAAGCTAACTCAGTGACCCTAAGTACTATCTCTATCATCAGTACGTACAGCATTCTACCAAGGATTGCATCATCTTGAAGAGAAAGATATAACAGCTCATCGACAACCAAGTTATCAACCTCGAAGCTGAAGACAAGTTCATGTCTTCTAACAGATCTCTCTTTAATTTGGTGACTTTCCTTCCACAGAGTTACAGACGACGTAGTTCCAATTCCAAGGCAATAATGGAAGTCGTCAATCTGTCGCCAGCTCGCGATTCAACATCAACTCTGGTGCCACTCACGACGGAGCATGGTGGGATTATGTGGGTCCATTCTGACCTTGTGCAAGAAATTAATTAGGGGGTAGTGTCTTCTAAAGCAAAGAGGAGCAAGAAATACAAGCCATGCCATATGGTGTCTTCTCCTATTTATGAAGTCCTATCTGGTGAGACACGATCCGATAAGACTTACCTGCGGACTTATGACCACGCACAAGAAGACATAATACCTTCTCAAGCTCCTGATGCCCCCCATAAGTTTAGAAGCTGGTCCGTCTAAATCCTCAACTGCCGACAAAGCTAAGAAGAAGGAGACGCGATTTAACAAATCTCTGAAGTCACCAGCTTCCGAAGGCATGCATCGGCCTTACAACATTGACATATTGGCACAACTGGCCAATACACCTTCCAAATTATCATTGTTTGATCTACTGTGGCTCTCTAAAGAGACACATAAAGCTTTAAATGAGGCATTACTATATGTCGACTCTTACCTCGCTGAAGTCAAAGCTCCCGCTGAAGATCCGGTCTCTTGTCCTTATTGCCATATCACTATGGAAGTGGTTCCTAACATCACCTTTTCACAAGTGGACATACTACTCAAAAGTAATCGTCATGATAGACCTCTGTACTATACTAGGTATATCGGGGCGATTAAGGTGGATCGGATGCATATCGATCCAGGTTCCTCCCTTAGCATCATCCCTAGAAGTTTACTCTAAATTCTAGGTATCCCTTTGCACAAGTTGTCTGCAACCAATATAACTATCGTGGCTTTCAATGCTGGGAGAAGTCATCCTCTGGGCAAGATCCGTCTCAAGTACCAGTTTGGTGATCTTCGAACAGAAGTTGCTTGCTATGTAATCGATGCCAATGTGTCCTACAACGTCTTATTAGGACGTCCATGGATACACGAGAACATGATTGTTCCTTCTACCCTTCACCAGTACTTTAAGTACGTCAACAGTGATGGCATTGTAAAACAGAATTTGTCAATGTCGATCCTTTCAAGGGTATTGAAGCCTACTATTGAGATTCGGTACTCTATCAATCTCAGCATCCCAAGAATGACGGCAACAAAGCTGACGATGAAGCTGATGTTAATTCATCCGCCCGTGACGGTCCCCTGGTTATCCGAGTCAAAGGACATACTACTCCAGAAAGTACTTCAAAGCCTCTTACAATTTGGGTCAAAAAGAAGCGTCATGATGTTGCCTGCACCATTGACCATCACTCTCCGCAAAACAACTTGGGTGAAACCTGCTGAATTCCATCCTCCCAATCCTGTTGAGTTACCCTACGTAGTGAACTTAACCAAGTCTATGACTCCTGTTCCAGATGATGATACCCTTAATGAGTATATCAATACTCAAAATAATGTACCTTTAGTGGATGATGTTATCCCTGAAGAAAAACTTGAATATTTTCTGAGTAAAGGATTATCTTTGAATTACTCTGATGTCTACCAATCTGTAAACCAGTAAGTAGATACATTGTATGTCTTAGAGCATGGCATAAGATCACATCTCTGCATGCCAGTCACGACACCCCGTCTGCGGGAAACAGTCTGGCCAGAGGATATCCACTACTTTATCGTTTCAGCAAGAAAGAAGGGTGAAGATCTAATCATCTTCGGTCGAATAATTGGCGAAAGAAAGTTCGTTCAAGACTTTACTACTCCCAATTACAACGTCGAAGCTGACTATGATTTAGGTACAATACATCTTTACCGATATAGTTGGCAGGACAAGAATATCATCTAGAATATAGGATATGATATAAAAAGCAACCAGGGACTAAACCACGATAAAGGACGAGGACTGCCAATATGTTACTTTGCTCCTTCCGGCAAACCCGAGAACTATTATCAACGAAACGGTGTTAGTTTGGGTTATGTTACTCCTCCAACAACTCTTGAAGGATCAGACATTGAAGTTGATCATTGTTCTCATTTTTTTATTCTTGTCTCTGGGATTCAGACTCCAGCATTGGAGACATGTTCAGAGCAACTCTATCCGTCAACATGGTATCAGTTAACCAAATTGCAGAAGATGTCCAATCAATCGAGCTCAAACAATGGGCTCAAAAGATGGACACCAGGTGAGAGTTACGTTTCGAACAACGTGAACCACCTACTGAAGACGAAGTCGTCTAAGTCAATTAGGAGATGAATCATCTCTTAAACCAATCTTTATCAGCAAAAGTCTGTCCGGTAAAGAACGACAATCTCTTATATAGCTTATAAGAGAATATATCGACGTCTTTGCATGGAGCTATGAAGACATGCCAGGCTTAGACCCTAAAGTTGCTATGCATCATCTAAATATCTTGTCTAAAGCTAAGACAGTGAAGCAGCAGCAACGGCGGTTCCGACCAGATGTCGTGGAGGCCATCGAGAGTGAAGTCAAAAAGCTTATTTCAAGTGGGTTTATTTACGAAGAACAACACCCTGACTGGGT
The DNA here is from genome assembly GCA_029216955.1 of Iris pallida. NCBI lineage: Eukaryota > Viridiplantae > Streptophyta > Magnoliopsida > Asparagales > Iridaceae > Iris > Iris pallida. Next base: position 11,279,653 of record JANAVB010023800.1, read on the forward strand.
CGCTAACATTGTTCCGGTCATGAAAAAGAATGGTAAAGTTCAAGTCTATATCGATTATCATGATTTGAACTCTGTATGCCCAAAAGATGAGTTCCCTCTACCGATCACCGATGTAATAATCGACAATACTTGTGGTTTTGAGCGAATGTCCTTCATGGATGGGTTCTCAGGCTACAACCAGATTAAGATGATCCTCGATGACGAGAATCACACATCTTTTCGAACACCGTTGGGGGTATACCGCTATACGGTTTTGCCCTTCGGACTCAAAAATGTAGGTTCGACATACTAGTGAGCTATGAACATAATTTTTTGCGATCATTTGTGCTAAATAGTGGAATGCTATGTAGATGATATTGCCGTTAAAAGTCGTCTTAAGGGCAACCACCTCCAAGATTTGAGAACGGTGTTCGAACTGATGTGTACACACCAACTCAAGATGAATCCAACTAAGTCTTTTCTGGGAGTCTCCAGCGGCAAGTTCCTTGGTTTTGTTATCACTTCAAAGTGTATGTATCTTGACCCGGAGAAGGTTAAAGCTATCCTCGATATGCGTCCTCTAAGAAATCTCAAAGAGCTACGCGGACTCCAAGAAAGGTTAGCCTATATCAGATGATTCATTTCAAATCTTTCTGGAAGGTGTCAACCGTTTACTCAGTTCATAAAAAAAGGAGTATCTTTCATCTGGACTGAACAGTGCGCATTTGATGACATCAAGAAGTATCTCACAAGCCCCCCAGTGTTGGTGGCTCCGATAGTCGGAAAGCCTTTCTTGTTATATGTTCGCGCTACGGATCATTCTCTTGGTGCCTTATTAGCTCAGAAGAATAAAGGCGGTCATGAACAGGCAATCTATTATCTCAGCCGCACGATGGTCGGTACCGAACACAGATACACACCTGTGGAAAAGGAATGTCTACAGGTATTTTCCATCCAGAAGACACGTCACTATGTGTCTGGACAGACTATCCATATCATATCTAGAGTTAATCCTCTCAGAATACTCATGACTAAACCGGGTTCTCTTAATTCCTGTTTAGCTACATAGGCAATGTTGTTGACTCCATACGATATGCTATTTGTTCCTCAGAAGGCAGTAAAAGGCCAAGCATTAGCTGACTTCTTAGCAGCTCATCCAATGCCAGAATCTTCCAAACTCTATGATGAAATCTCGGATGAAGTGGTTGAGTCTAACACTACAACTGACAAAAGCCCCATTTGTGAATGTTCTTTGACGGTGCATCAAGAATATGACCTAAAGGAAATATTGTACTCGGAGTAGGGATCGTGCTTGTTTCACCCGATCATCTGGTTATACACCGTGCATATTCTCTCGTAGAGCCTTACACCAACAATGTGGCTGAATATTATTCCCCATTGGTTGGCCTTCAACTGGCAAAACAACTGGAAGTTGACTATCTTTAAGCTTATGGTGATTCGAAGCTAATAGTTAATCAGGTTCGAGGGGATTATGAAGTTCGTCATGAAGATTTCATCCCATATCACAAAGCAACGATCGAGTTGGCTACTACCTTCGCTGGATTCTTCATCGAGCACGTACCTCGATTACAAAATATAAAAGCAGATGCTTTAGCCGGTCTGGCCGCTTCCTTGACCGTTCTTATCAATACTCAGCATCCGATCATCGTGTCTGGTCGAGAGTTATTCTGTGTAGAAGATGCCTTACATCTTCATCACAACTACGCAGCAGAGGCGAAAGTCGACATCAAAGACTAGAGATTTCCTTTCATAGACTATGCTGTCTACGGAATCCTCCCAGATGACCCGAAGGAAGCACTGTCTATCCAACGACGATCCCTCAGGTTTTACAATAATATAGCTACCAAAATGTTGTACCGACATTCTTACGATGGGTTACTGTTACGATGTTTATCAGACACAGAAACCAAACATGCACTACATGGGGCTCACAAAGGAATTTGTGGTACGCACCAACTAGGCCCCAAATTACAAGATTGCCTCAGACGAATGGGTTTTTATTGCCCCACGATGATAGCAGATGTTGTTGATTATGTAAAGAAGTGTAGGGCTTGTCAATTCTATGCTGATTTCATTCATCAACCTTCGAAGTTTCTATACCTGATGGCGACATCTTGGCCTTTTGAAGATTGGGATATGGACGTCATCGGTCCAATTAGCCCACCATCCTCCAGATGACATCGGTTTATCCTGGCTATAACCGATTACTTCTCCAAATGGACGGAAGCTATACCGCTCATCGAAGTAAAGACATCAAACATGATCAGTTTTGTCAAACATCATATCATCTACCGCATTGGCCTATCTCACAGGATCATCCATGATAATGGTCCACAATTTGTGAGCCATTCATTCGATCGGTTCTGCGATAAGAATCGAATATAGAATGTTGCCTCTACCGCTTACAATCCAGCAGCTAATAGATTAGCAGAAGCTTTTAATAAGACTATCATCAAACTTCTTACGAAGTTCATGTCTTCAAACAGGTACGATTGGAATGAGAAGCTCGACGAATGTCTTTGGGCCTATCGCACAACGGTTCGGACTCCAACAAGCAGTATGCCATTCTCTCTGGTTTATGGAAATGAAGTAGTTCTTCTCCTAGAAATCCAGATTCCCTTTCTTCGAGTAGCCTAGCCAATTAGTTGACTGCCGAAGAAAGTTACCGTCTGCGACTACAAGAGTTGGAAGCGCGAGACGAAAAATGCTTATTAGCTCAACAGCGTATTGAGCTATACCAAGCACGCATTTCTAGAGCCTTTAATAAAACGGTGAATGAAAGAATCTTTCAAGTTGGTTATCTGGTCTTAGCAGTGAGAAGACCGATGGTCATGACGCACAAGACAAAAAGAAAATTTTAGCCTAAATGGAAAGGTCCTTTCGTTATAGAATCAGTATATTCTAACGGTGCGTATCGACTAACCAAGCCTGATTGTGACTTGCTTATGATGACAATCAACGACAAGTTCTTGAAGAAATATTATGTGTAACCTTAAGCGTTCACAGATACCCGACTTTAATCATGTAAATATACAGTACAATGTTTACATGATTCAAAAAATCATCTAACTATTATCCATATTTCAAGAGTCTTGAATACGCCATGGATAATAGGTCCTCTCAAAACATTCCTCAGTGGAATTACCTTCGTTTTTGAATTATGTCCAAACTCGATCTTATGAAAATGGTCATGTCCATATTACTTCTAAATTATTTTTCGATAATTATTTCCCAGTAGAATAATTAAAAAATGTCTTGCCACGTCCATATAACCTCTGTGCAAAACATTCGTCAAAGGTAATCATGTCCATATTACCCCTGAATTATCTACTGACTCCTACTTAATGTTATATATCCGTCCACGTCCATATTACCTCTGGTCAAATATAGAACATCCCCTGCTATTATGTCCACACTACCTCTATTAGCAGTTTCTTTCAACTTAGTATCTATGTTAGAGAATCTTGAATATAAAACGGATAATAAGCCTACATCAAATTCCCCAGCGGAATACCCACCAGAAATATACCTACTACATCCACACTACCTCTAGTTCTGATATTTCACAAACTATATTCATGAGTTTCGAAAGCCAAAAGATTCTTTATTAAAAACGTCTCTCAAAAAACAGAGAAAAGAAAAAGATACAAAAGTCTTTATCATAGTCTGAGACTTGACAGTGGCACGACGGCGTGCTTCTTTCTGCCGAGCGTCTTCATCCATGAAGGGAATCAACTTTGCATGCTCCCCCTCCAACCTCACCAGTTGTTCTTTCAACTAGTCTGAGGTTGTGGCAGTCACAGCAGCCTGAACCATATAGTCTTCCTGTTCAGACACGAATGTCCTTAAGTTGGCCTCCAGTAGGGCAATCTTCTTGTGGATCTACACAATGTGGTTATACTTTTCAGTGATCTGGGTGGCTAGCTTATTCTTCGGAGCAATACGAGCCTCGCTCGCGACGTTGAACTGTTTATATTGATCACCAAACTCACTGATCTCCTTAGCAAGGGCATCATTCTTTGCTTAGAAAGCATCTTCCTCCTCCGCAAGAGAAGCAACTAAAGCCTCGTCTTCTTCAAGAAACAGCGAGGTTGGGCGTTGACTTTCCAAAATTTGGCCACTTGGTCCTCCAGATCATTCATAACTTTCTTCAGACCATTAGCCCACTCCTCGTAGCCGACGATACACTCAAGGATCGTCACTTGGCATTCAGTAATAGCCTTTACAGGTCCATATATGACATTTCGGTTTAAAACTCCAGGAAGCTTTACTTTCAGAACCGAGTAGAAAGCTTTGACGACTTCCTCAGCCATCTCGTCATCTTCGGAGGAGGTCATTGGGGAGGAAGCTTGATGGGGATCTTCCACCCCAGGAAAGATACATGGAATGAAGCCGAACCTGACAATCAAGTAATATACATATCGGCAACAACAAAAACTCTTAGAAATTTTTGAAAAAAGAAGAGAATGAATTTTCTCTCTCCTCGAGCCTATTTATAGGCAAAACACGGTTTATGCGTCCACATGACCTATGCGCCCATACGATCTACGCGCCCACGTAAAGTCTGCGTCTTTTGCACATTATGCGCTTGCTATTTGCTGATGTGGACCATGCATAGACGTCGTATGACGGATGGACCCCTTCAAATTTTGCTTCGATGAATCTGTCAGTTCAGAAAAATCTCAACAGCCATCGTTTGACAGCCTGGTAGCATCTATGCAGCCAGAGAAAGAGTCTGCAATGCGCCTACAACGCCACAAGAAGACAGTCTCCCATGCTTCTTTCAAAGTATTTCGAACTCGTTCGAGTATCAAAAACTTTGAAGGGGGTCTTGTAGAAGCATAAAAAGATCCACACAACACGCCCAAGTCAGGAAGTAGCTATGCGCCTAAATCAGAGAGTGACAGACATCCACAATGCAAATTTTATGCGCCCACATATAAAATCTCTATGCGCCTATTTACAGCAATGTCTATGTGCCCACTTGGCTCTTCCAAAAGTGGGCGCATAGTCCTCTTCCCATATTATTCTTCCAAGTCAGGACAGCTCCACGACTCTGTCAACATCCACGATCAGTCGTGTACCAAGCATGCAGCTACGTCAGTCTCCACGAGCAGTCATGTACTGAAGCATGTGGCCATGTCAACCCTACGATCTACCTACGATCATCCAGTCTTTAAGCGCCTACACCCTATGTGCCCAAAGGAAGACTATGCGCCTACATGGAAATTAGTATATTTTTCACCTGTGTGCGCATAACAGTCATTTCAGTAAAAAAACGACTATAAATAGAGGTCATATACCTCTTCAAAAAGACAGAACAGTGAGCATTTCATAGCCGAATTGCTGCCCTTCTTGCTAGTAAGTCGAGAGTCAGCAATTTTCTTAGGTTTTCTTTCACTTTTGTAAATCGGAGTGTCAACGGAGTAAAGGAGCAATTGATGCTTGATCTCCATCATCATATTTCCAAGAATTCTTTTTGTACTCGAAGATTCTCAGTGCAGAATCTCTCAGGTAAACTCGATTTGTAGTGCCTTGCGCTAATAAGAAAAGACAGTGATTCTTCTCTTTTTTGTAAGTGTATACAGTTCTGTGATTGGTTTAGGTTGCACATGAGCGATCAATGGAAACTCCATTATACGTGAGGGTATGATAGACATACACGAGTACACTAAAGGGGTTTGATCACATAACCACTTTTACTCTCCCTACCCCAATCAATACACAGATGGAACTGGGGATTCCCAAGACCCTTAATTGGTGTGCGTATTGATCGATAGAAAGTTAAACAGATTTAATACGTGTTCTAACCCTTCATAGGTGGAAACTAGGGTTCACAAATTATACCTGCAGCGGAAAGAAGACAAGTAGTTCCTGGCAATCTCGAACGGACGACTCCAAGATCTTCTGCACGTATTCCTTCCTCGAATTGGACGTCGTGTGGGCGACGTTCTCCCAACCTTTTCTTCTCCTTGGCAGCCCTCTCTTTCTCTCCTTACATGAATCACGAATTTAGAGAAAGCTTCAGATTTTCGATCAGTAATTTGGCGGCCAGAGAATAGAGGATATATATAGGCTACGGTTGGGACCATGAGGAAAAATTAGGGTTAGGCCTCCTAATGGATCTGGATGTCCCGTGTTCAGCCCAAACACACAATCCAGGCCCATTAATAGTAACTCAGTCCACTAATGAGCTATTGTTGTACTACCTCCCTAATCCTAAATTATATTTGTGGGCTCCTTTTTTATATGCTCGTTTGGCTCCCCATATTAAGATATCGAATGTCCATCGATCAATTTAAGTTACTGACAACTATATTGATTCAATATTTTTATCCTTAAGTAGTACCGCTCAACTTTATTTGTCATGTCGGGTATAATCCACCTGCAAGGTTTACATGACAATCCTTATGAGCTCCTTAAGGGGACATCATCAACCCGATGTATCGGGACATGGATTCCATTTATAATCAACAATCCATCATACATACAATGTTATTATCCAATTCATAGAGGTTGTTGACCCATAATGAATCTCACTCTTTCATGAGTCAAAGTAATACACACTGCATATACATGTCTATTATTATATCCGGATTAAGAGCACAAGCATCCATAATAACAGAGGTGTTTATTCACTTAAGTAGTCAGTACAAAGAGAACAACCTCAAGTGGTCATGTTCAATACACACAAAGTGTACTAGTGTAAACCTATAGTCAAGATAGACTAATACCATATTACACTACAACCTTTCCAATAGATTGTCTAAGTCCATCTAGGTTATGAACTATTTATATACTCCATAGGGAACCGATAATAAGATCTTCTATGTGACACCACACACCATATTATCTACAATATAGAATATCAGACATTTGCATTAATACTTGCAACAAATACAATATATAAACATTTGCCCATATGATTCTCATTCAAAATTTAAGGAAATAAGGTTACTACAAAAGTGATCCTTTTAGTATATAACCCTGATATACACAAGGATCCGATCAAGTTACGTTACGTGCATGATAATTAGTTTTGCACAATACGCACAAGAGTACATGAGAGCATACGAATTATACATGAATAATACGAATACAAGGAGTACACGATGCACATGGTAAAGTACATGAACATGAAATACCCGATGCACCAGTTAAGGGGGTAACATCTCATGACAAGATACATAGAGTACTGGTCCATGATAACAATGTGTCAGCATCAAGTAAACTAGTCTAAAGCAGACAGTATAGATACTATCATGAATAAAAACTCACAGAGAATGTACTCGTCTGTTATCCTGAGCAACTGATGTATATCGGTGTCCGAACTGGAGTCACAGAGTCCTATTTAATGAGATACAGGTTACAAAGTATTCAATATTGAATATTTAAAATATATAATGAAATCTACTTGCTCTAGGCCTCTCTAGGTCAAAAGTCAACACTTGGTCAACTCTGGTCAACTAAGTCAAACTTAGACTCTTGGGTCAGACTCTGGGGTTCTACTCATTTATAGTGAGACTTATAAACAATACAAAAAAAGGCTTTTAGTGACGGCAGGATCCGTCGCTAAAAGTCGTTTTTCCGTCGCTAAAGCCAAATAGCGACATATCAGCGACGGAAATGGTTTATCGGGAAATCACTTGTCGCTAATTTAAATCAGTCGCTAGTTTGTCGAAAATAGCGACTGATTAGACGTATTTAGCGACAAGCTATTTATTAGAAAATGTGACGTAATAGCGACGGAAACTCTGTCGCTATAGTTATCGACGAACTACCGACGTCGCAGTGGCGTAATTCAGCATGAGAGTAGCGACCGGCTAGCGACAAAAAATTACGTCGCTAATATGTTTCCGATACGCTTTTGGTGTCGGACATGAACATAGCGACAGAATAGTAAGTAAAACTTACGTCGCTATTCAGTCGCTATACTGGAATATAATATTTTCGAGAACCTTAGCGACGGAAACTACAGTCGCTATTCCGTCGGTAGCCTACAAAGTAAATTTTCCAGGCATGTAGCGACGAAAAAATTATCGTTGTTCCGTCGCTAGCCTGCAATGTTTCAGGTTTTCTGTCGCTGTTACATCGTCATTTCGTCACTAAATACAATATTGCATGTCAGTATTTGTGTTTCCTGCACTCCATATCCCTGTTGACAGTTACACACACAATATACAGTCATATAAATAGTTTCCAAATACAATATCAGTATTCGTGTTTCCAGCAGTCATTATCCCTGTCGACAGTTTTATATTAGGTACACGTATCAGTATTTGTATTTCCTGTAAATTCTCAGTTTCATGCACACGTATCCCAAATGTTTTAGTACAACACATACACACATATCCAAAATTAGCTTCATACATACATACGAATAATATTTTAATATAAGAAATATTAATACACATATCCAAAATATTTTAATACAAAAAAGTACTGGTACAGTAAATCTAGGTCGTCGGGCGTGATGGAAACCTCTCGGCGGGCATGATTAAGACCTCTCGGCGAACTTAATGAAGATCTAAGCTGCAAACGTGAACGTCGACATCTCGGCGCCATAGAAAAATCTGAAAGAAATAATAAGTGATAATGTGTTAAAAATAAAAACTATTGTCATGTCATTATAATAATGGAACTCGTATATTAAATTAAAATGTACGTACTAGTCTGATTCATCTTCCTAAGAGTCTTCTGAATCATCGCTTGATTCTAAAGTGTCTTCTTCTGCTTCTTCATTTTCACTATCACTATGATCTTCATCTTCATCTTCCAATACTTTTTCCTCAACATCTTCCAATTCTTCATCAACTTTAACCTCCATAACGTCATCTACAGCAACCTCCATATCTTTTAAATCCTCTTTCTCAATACCAGCCAAACTTATATATGTTGGTTGAGGCTTGACCACCTCTTCCTTTTGGTAGGCTACATCCCCAACATTATATGTATTTCTTGTTTTAGTTTTGCATACAGCCCACCAATCTAGGGTATTGCACCGTCGGCTAGGATAACTCGTATAGTATACTTGAACGGTTTGACTAGCCAACATAAATGGTTCAAAACCTCCATATTTTTTCCATGTTTTATATCAACAAAGTCAAATTGTTTGTCAATCTTCCATCCTTGCTTGGGTGTTGTGTCGAACCAATGACATTTAAAAAGCACAATCTTCGTATCAACAGAATATTCAATCTCTACTATATCTCTTAGAACACCGTAGTTGTCAAATTCTGGATCGGCATCGTAGACTGAGTCTCTCACACAAACTCCCAAATTTTTGGTATAATTAGCCTCCTCATCGACAAATGAATGATTGATAGGCTTATCAGTAGTTCTAAAGTTAAAGCCATTGATTGTATATCCGCTCCAACACTTTGCCTTCTTGTTCGGTCCAATAGAAATCGCTATTAGCCCTTTGTTCTGCAACTGTGTACCAGAACGAAAGACCTAGTGTGGGCAGTATCAGAAAAGTTATTAGATAAAGTGTGGGTAGTAACATATCAAATTTAGAATGGCTAATGGTTATAATCCTTACATAATTTCGGAACCACGACGGAAACTTCATATCGACCTCTCTAGCAAGATCATCATCATCAATCTCAGGTCTTTCCATTCTAATCTCAGCTCTAAAGGTACTGTAATAATAGGGAGAAACGTAAGCACACTTCTAAATATCGAATTTAGAATGACTAAATGGTATCACATACTTTTCAATATCTTCTATTTCTTGGATACGGCTATTGAGGCATGTATACCGATGTGCGGCTTCAAACTCATCGTCATCCAACCACCGTAATTTAGTCGCAGTTGTCGGCTTGCCCCCCACATTGAAGATTGTACGGATCCCTTCGTTTGGTGCATTGATATCACCTTCATCATTCCTCGGCGCTCTATTCCTATTTGTTCGGACATGAGTATCGAAGTAGATCGAACAGAAGTTAGAAACCTCCTCAATAATGTACGCTTCGCATATTAAAGCTTCTACATGAGCCTTATTGCCCACTTTCTTCTTCAGGTGACCTAAATATTTATAAGAAATATATTAAATATTAGAATTATTTAAATAAAAAAATATAAATTATAAGATTATTTTATACCTCTCAAATGGGTACATCCATCGATAATGGACGGGAGCACCGACATGTGCTTCGTATGCAAGATGAATCGGCAAATGTTCCATACTATCAAAGAAGCCGGAAGGGAACACCCTTTCTAACTTGCACAACGTCACTACAACTTTCTCCTCAAGTTCTAGCATATGTTGTACCGTCAACTTACTTGAACACAAATCTCTACAGAAGATAGATAACTCGGCCAGCGGAGTCCACACATGAGAAGGTTGCATCTCTCTAAAAGTGATAGGAAGTAATCGCTCCATGAAATGTGACAATCATGACTCTTCATCCCTATCAACCTGCGTTCGTTGAGATCGACACATCTCGCCAGATTCGATACGTAACCATCAGGAAATCTCAACTTTGAAATCCATTTACATATTATCAGTTTATCATCTCTACTCAATGTAAATGGTGTTGGAGGCTTCACCCAGTTACCATTGGACCTTTGCGACAGATGCAACTCTGGATGCTTGTAAATAATTTCTAAGTCCTTCCTTGCTTTAATATTGTCTTTCATTTTTCCTTAATATCCATCACAATATTAAATATGTTGTTAAATATTTTATTTTCAATATACATAGCATCAAGATTGTTTCTTATGAGATTGTCCGGCCAATAAGGCAAATCCCAAAAGATACTATGTTTCGTCCAATTGTGATGTTGTCCGAAGCCTTCAATGTGATGGCCCGATCCCAGATTTTCCATGACAGTCGGTAAATCTCGAACCTCTTCCCAAACTACATCTCCCGTTAATCTCAACGGGAAAAGAGATACTTTCTGTTTACCAGCCCTGAAGTCATCTCTGTTCCATCTCCACGAATGTGACAAAGGAAGAAACTGGTGATGGAAATCAAAAAAATACGCCTTTTCTCCATTCTGAAGGCGGAATGCCTTACTCTTCCCTATTCATATCGGACATGACATAATACCATGAGTACTCCACCCCGATAACATCCCGTAAGCTGGAAAATCGTTGATGGTCCACATGAGCATCGCCCTCATCTGAAAGTTCTGCTCCATCGATATATCAAACGTCTGGACGCTAAACTGCCATAATTGTTTCAACTCTTCCACCAACAGTTGCAAGTAGATATCGATGTTCTTTTTTGGATTTCTTGGACCATATATGATAAGTGTAAGGAACATGTAAGGAGTTTTCAGGCACATCCACGGTGGTAGATTGTACGGGGTTAAAATCATCGGCGAACAAGAGTATTACGTCCCCGACTGTCCGAATGGAGTGAATCCATCAGAACATAAAGCCAATCGAACATTTCTAGGCTCCGCAGCAAAATCAGGATGACACCGATCAAAATGCTTCCATGCTTCTCCATCGGCAGTATGAGATAATTCTCCTTCATCCCTCTTCCGTTCTTTGTTATGCCATGTCATGTGTTGTGCAGTATTTGTAGACATATACATCCTCTGTAGCCTTTTTGTGGTTGGCAAGAACTGTATGCACTTGTATGGACGTATCCGCATCCGGGTAATTGATTTTCCTTTGCCCCAAATTGGCTTGTACCGGTCCTCGTCACAGAAAATGCATTTGTCTTTATCACTGTTCTCTTTGTAGTATAGCATGCAACCATTTCGACAGCAGTCTATCTTCTGGTAACCCAATCCGAGTTTTCGCATCATCATCTTCGACTTGTAGAAGCTTTCAGGCAAATCATTTGATCCTTTTGGCAACAACTTCCTTACAAGATGAATTATCCGGTCATAGCATTCTTGCGGTAAGTTAAAATCAGATTTAATGTTCAACAGCCGCATCACCAACGACAATATCGAATGAGAATCACAACCCGGATATAACGGAGTATCAGCATGCTTGAACATATCGTACAACTCCTTTGTATCAGGATTCGGATCCTTACGTGCCACATCAAAATCTAATACCATCTCACGTGCCAAGTTTGTTGGTTGCCGATATTCAAAATGATCTCTGAGAGTAGAATCTTTCACCTCGGTATTGAAGAAGGACTGAGATTGCGAAGCCGGAGATTCTCCTTGATTAATCCACACGTTGTAGTTCGGCATGAAACCCTTCTTGTAAAGGTGCTCTCTCATGAGTGACACCTCTCTAAATGGTATATTCTTATATTTGACACAAGGGCACTTTATGCGCCTTCCGTCCATGAAATCGGCAAGGCTACTTGCATATATGAGAAATTATTCGACGCCCGCCTTGAAATCGTCCGCCAAGCCAATCATACTCTCATGTTGCCGATTGTACATCCATGAACGGTCAAGTAAGTATCGACTCATTGTTCTAATCCACGTAAATGATTCTGCACCAAGAATTAAGATGCTATATATCGCTTGGTATCATAAAACAAACATAGTATAACTTGGTATGACGTACCCCTCACGTACTTTCACTCATAAAACAAACCTAGTATAATTAGGTATCACGTTGATACTCAAGTATATATCACATTGATCAATCAATTACCTTAGTAATCTAAAACTACTACACCCATTTATTTCGTGTCCGTGTCCCGTCAAATTTCTAAAACTATTATACCGATAAATTTCTATTTATCTACTATACCCACTACTATACCGATAAATTTCAAACACGAAATTGAAATTAAAACCCTAGAACATGTTGAGAAAACATAAACAAAGCATAAATAAAAATAAATGCAAATTAGGGTTTAGGGTTTCGGACCTTGAAAAGGTTGGTCACGGAGAGGATCTCGGAGAAGGGGGGACGTCGGAGGGGGGGCGTCGGAGAGGGGGACGCCGGAGGGGGTGGTCTCCGGAGGGGGGGTTGCCAGAGGGGGCACGACAGAGGAGGAGAAGAGGGAGGGTGTACGGGGTTTTGAAGGAGGAGAAGAGGGGAAGACGGAGTGTGGGTGCACGCCGGAGGGAGGTGGTCGTCGGAGGTGGAGGCTCGACGGAGGAGGAGAGAGGGGGTGGTTAGGGGGTTCGATCGGAGGAGGAGAAGAGGGAGGGGGCGGAGTGGGGGAGGGCGCCGGAGGGGGCCGCCGGAGGGGGCCGCAGTCAGAGGGGTGATCGCCGGTCGAGGGGGAGAGGGGAGGAGAGAGAAGGATTTTGAGAGTGAGAGAGATTGGAAAATTTTCAAAATTTAAGCAACTTTCGAATTTTCACAGCAAATTAGCGACAAAAAATTTCCTTCGCTACGCCGTCGCTACAAGGAAATGTCGCTATGTAGTCGCTCGTTAGTCGCTACCTTTATGGAAAAAATTTAGAATAAAAATTAATCCTTCCGTTTCGACATTTACAGCAGCATAGCGACGTATATATCTGTCGCTAATCAGTCGGTTGACATTTTCTGTCGCTAAATGGTCGCTGATCCGTCGCTAAACTTATGAAAATTTTAAGTAAAAAAATTCGTCGCCCGTAAGTCGCTTGTCGGTCGCTAATTGGCGACTGATTACGCCGTCGCTAATTTTCAGTCGCTATTTGCCTATATTTTGGTAGTGAAACAACTCAATACACTAACAACTCCTAATTTTCACAACCACATAATATAACTATATCTATTTGATTTTACACATATATATAGATATACATACTCCAACTCTCATAACAAGCTTATTGGGATATCTTAATATGCATAACTAAGCTATTTAGGATATGGATATATATATATATATATATATATATATATATATATATATATATATATATATATATATATATTTTTATATATATATATATATATATATATATATATATATATATATATATATATATATATATATATATTTTAGGATATGGATAAGGATATATATATATATATATATATATATATATATTTTAGGATATGGATATATATATATATATATATATATATATATATATATATATATATATATATATATATATATATATATATTAAAAAAAAAAAAATATATATATATATATATATATATATATATATATATATATATATATATATATATATATATATATATATATATATATATATCCATATATATATATTTTAGGATATGGATAAGGATATGGATATATATATATATATATATATATATATATATATATATATATATATATATATATATACCATACACCACACCCAAGGCCATCTCAATCGAAATACCAAAATCCACAAATACACTCTTAAGGGTATTAGCCAAATTCTACTCACTAATATCATTGCATTCAAGGGTATAAAACATATAGATATACTTTCTACCAATAACACACACACACACACACACACACACACACACACACACACATATATATATATATATATATATATATATATATATATATATATATATATATATATATATATATATATAACCCCATCTCTACATATACCTCTGATACACCATGTCAAATGTCTGATATGAGATCAGTATTAGTCTGTACATATAGGAACAAGAGACTGATTATAATGATCCATACTAATTCCATGGCCCATGCTTCACTGAAATGCCACAACTTCACCCCACCCCTAACACTAACATGTATATTAAATCCCCTTCAATTCTCTTGACACCTATTGACACATATATGTATTACCTGGGTAATGAGGAACTTTCTTATCATTAGATCTATATCACTCATCTTTAATCCTTCCTTGCTAGGCTCCAACCTCATATCCCTAACTAACCCTCTAACATACTAGGATACACTATAGGTTGCTAACACTCTAATCGCTCAACTGCATTCGACTAACCCCAACTCTCACTGTCCTTTCCTCACTCTCTACTGGCCACACACTCTTCCTATGACCACTATACTCAATCTCTGATACGATGCCTCCCCTTATTCACCCATACATCTATACCACGCCATCACATATACATTTATGTATATACTATAGACTAACTATATATATAAGCTAAGGGCAGTTTCATTAGAGGGTTAAGTGACACTCAGGATGCAGGACATGAGTAATATGCTAAAGTAAATGAACTCTAATCCAGTGAGTCACATCTTCATGACTGATCATGAAGTGTGGCTTCCATGCTCTACTCGAAGGTTAGAGCAAAGGCCTATGACTGAAACAAAGAACTCAGTCATTGGTCAAGTGCAGTGAATAACTTGAATTTGATGTCAAAATGGGCTAGTCATGAAGGAATGCATGGCAAGACCAAGATGGATAGAACCCTTACATTTATTGGTTGATACTTAATCCCACAGCAAGGCAGGACAATGGGTTAAATGGAAATGCATTCATGTTATGCAGTGGTTAAGAATGCTATGAAGGGGCAAGGTAAGGGTATGCAGTGTATTAAGATGCAGGCAAATGAGTGTATGCAGGGAATATACAACTAGTATAGTGAGATGAGAAGAATGCTGCAGATCAAGGTAAGTATATGCGGGCTAGGAATGTATGCAGACATTTTATTGTACCTAATGTAATGTAATAAATACTAAGGAGATGCAGGAAGGTCCACATGCATTGATACATGTTGGTATCAGAGCTCACAGAGCCAAATGGCTCTGAAACTCCTAATGTGTTGTGAGATAATGAGAGAGTGTAGTATCTAAGTGACAGGGCAATAATGTAATTGTAGTGAATTCTTGAAGCATTTATGCAAGACAGTGTGTTGCAGGCAGCAATGTAGGACAGATATGAATGTTGCAGTGGCTAAGATAGCATGCAGTGGATGATGGCAATGATGTGCAAAGTGTGCAGTGAAGTGTTTGATGATGCAGGACATGGTAAGAAAGTCTGAAACTCATAAACAAGTATTTAAACAATGGCATAACATGGTATGGACTTGGATGGCAGAGCCACACCAAGCTATAGGATAATATGGAGAGAAAGTTTGGGGACAATGTAGTGAATGGATTTTACAGAGAATGTGGACAAGGTAGTGCTACCTGGTTCATAAGCTAACTGAACTCCAAATGAAATATAGCAATTTGGACCTTACAGGTGAACAAATATTGTATCAGTACGGGGAAACCAGAACAAATGATGGCTCGGTAAGGGAAACTAAGCTGGATATAATGTGAGATAGATTAGAATCATAGACTAGGTCTGAATCAAAGAGTGAAAAAGATGGGGGTGGATCTGAAGCCTGTAGGCATTTCACATCCCTCTACACTATAGCATATGGAAGAGCATGAGATGAATGTTGTGGGAAAGTCAAAATTGACTGAACAATACACAAGTGGTTACACCTATGCAGGATATCTATGTTTAAGGTAATATAATGTGCATGCAGTAAATGTGATGGGAGATGCAATACAATGGAGTATGTGCACAGACTAAGTATGCAGGACATCTAGATGATGGCAGTGGCTAGTGTGCAGGACATGTATGTTTGTAATGAAGCAATAAAGGAATGGTAAGATTCAGTGGACAAGCAGTGAACTAATATGCAGTAATATCTTGAGGTGCAGGACAGGCATACTATACAATGGCTCGACTAGTCATCCTCTAATTCTGGGCATTTAGTCATGAAATGGGTTGATGACAGATCAATGGCAATGTTAGGATAGTACTACAACCACCTCACATACAAACAACAAGACTACACAGCCTATAGAACAACTCAGTGAACTGCAAGGGTACTACCATAAACCCGAGCCTTCCCCAAGTCCAAAATACCTATCAAAACCAACCTAATTCACAAGATACAGCCCACACATAGCTCATAGTATTTAACAAATAGGAAAACCTAATTAAAACTGAAATTAGAGTATAGAAAATCCTAAGAGTCATTTCATCAAATACTTGGTGTGCGTATCCGATACTCTAGTGATATGCACATCAAACGAATCCAAAATTTATCCCAACTCCTTCCTAATGTAAGAGGGGCCCTAGATGAATGGATCTACATTAAAGAATGGGAAATTTGTGGGTTTAGATGGCTCTTACCACTTGAGAGATGGATTCTCAAGGAACAAACTCAAGATGAGATCCCCTTCAACTTCCTAATGGCCAAATTGCTCCAAATCCTCCCAAGCTAGGCAATAGAGGCTTCCTCTCGTCAAAGGAAAGAGTTTGTAATTCGTTTGAGGGAATTTAGACTCAATTTGAGGAATGGAGGCAATTTTGGGAAGAACACAAATTAGGGTTAGGGTTCTTGATGAAAGGGGAAGAAGATGAGAATGTGATTCTATAAATATCAAGGTGATGCTATGTGGCCGGCCACAAGAGGGTGGGTTAGGGTTTGGTTGGGTGAAATTTGCTAAAGGCTTCTCATATTGTTATTTAAAGGCTTTTTAGAGAAGTAGGCCCAAGTGGTTAAGTAACTAATGCAATTATCATCCTCTACTAGCCATTCTAACATAATTAGAGTCCAACTAACAAATCTAAGTCCACTAGCTAGGTCACATTGATCATGGTTAGCCTCTAGTCAAAGTCATTCTAAAGTTTTACTAACTAATGACGATACACAATACATTAAATAAAATAATATTAAAAAAATCAAAATTCACCAATTTATTTTACTAACATGATTTAATCCATTAAATAATAACTAAAATAATGAATTTCAGAAAAGTTCAAAAAAATACCCTTATTTTAGAAAAGTGGTAGTTACAATCCTTCCCTCAGAAAAATTTTGTCCTCGAAATTTAAGCTGATCGTACTCTTCTTAAGGTCATGCCCCCAACTAATCATGGTCTCAAAAACTGGTCTAAATCACACAATATTGAAAGGACAACATACAGGGCCACGACATACAATATCAATTGAAGGTCTCATCTAGCTACACTAGTCATGCTATATCACAAGGCAATCATAAGGTATCACAAATATAAGCAATGGTAGGGTGCATCAAATCATCTCAAAAGACATGCTAAGGTCTAGTTTAAAAACTCACCTCTAACTAGGTCTAGTGGCTGGAACTCCCTCCTGGAGGCGAGGGCCTCGACTACTGGCAGGTGCAATAGGATAGTCTTGTATCATATGTGCAGCTGACCCACATAATAGGCCCAACTTTCTCCTCCTCCTACAGTCGGACCACACATGCCCAGGCTTCCTACAGTAAGCGCATGTAGGCACTCGCTCAACTGGCCTCTGCTAGGCATAAATTTAAACTAGAAAGGATGGCACAGGCTGATGGTCTGTGTACTCCTGAGGCTTGGGTAGATATTGCTCCTCGTCCCCTTGGGATTAGGCTCTCCTCGAGAATGCACTAGGTCCCACACCTGTTTGGTCCTCTGATTTTGCTCCCTTAGGATCTTGGTCTGAACTCTTTATGTCTCTAACACAGCCCAGAGGAATTCAAACATCTGAGCTCCATTAGGAGTCAAACCTACCGAGAATTTGGTATGGGGTACCACTCAAGGAGGCAGAGGAGGAGGAGAAGGAAGACTCTCGGTCTCAGATGAAACTGTAGCTCTCTCCTGAATGGCAAGAGATAGAGAAAAACACTCTAGTAGGCTTTTACCACCTCCTCGAGGGCAGGAGGTGCCACTATCATCTGGTCAGTCAGAGGGGTCACTACCTCCTGAGAAATAGACGTTAGAAGCACGCTCTCAGTCATATCCGGAGCTATAGCTGCTCTAAGATGACGAGCTCTTGTCATAGGTGCCATACTGGAAAGAGATAGAAAACAATAAATCATCAAGGCCAGACTAACATCCTATATATCTATGAAAATTTCTAACTATTATAAATAATAGAAGAATTATCTATAATCGGTCATTATTCTAATACCAAGGCTAAACTATCATCTCAAGGATAAAGACCTAATACAAGCCATCAAACCATCAAAGTACTGAAAGGACTATCATAAATGAAGCTCTACAAGAATTTAGGACTAAAAATAACTGAAATTATCCCTACTCATAAGTTAAATGATGATGGAATACAATTCTATTATAACAGAAGTGTACGATAGAGATGATATGTTTAAGAACCTTCTCAAGATACGATTTGATAATCATAATGTCTGTCTAAAATGATGTTACTTGTGATCCTCCCCATGCCAGTAAGCAAGGCTGCGATAAACGGTAGATTCCATAACTGGGGTATGCACCTCTATAATCATGTCATTTGGGAATCCTCGCTACGTCGACTAGTATAGCTACGAGTAATCCCAAATCTCATAACCAAGATATGTACATCTGAAGTCAGGTCTCTACGTTTTTGCCACGCCGGCTAATATGGCGTCGATAAACTCCAGGCTCCATAACCAAGTAGACGTTTTACCTTTCCTGTGATCATCGTCGACAAATTTTATCAGAAGATATCGTAACTCAGTCATAAAATTCATCTCGATATAAAATCAAAATCAACAACGATCCATCAAAATCAAATTCAATAACAAGGAGCAAGGGTGAACAGAAACAAGAGGAAAGAATTTTAAATTAAATTTCAAAATAAGATTCTTAAGGGTCATCCCAGTAATCTTGTAGAAATTCTAACTGTGATTGAGTATCCTCTCATTCTAATACCTTATTCCATATATTCTATCGCAGGCTTGTAGTAGTACAACTAAGTCATTGTGCTACCACGACATCGCACCAATACGAATCTCGATCTGCATGGGCCACGACTAAAAATGTGTCACGACCTGCACCCAGTGGAAGGGCACGAGACTGTGGGTACGTCCAGCCTACGTCGTAGTATCGGCGGATAGAACACTATCCTAGGTCTCAATAAAAAGCTAAACTCAATATAATGTACATGTCCAATATAGATATACTCTCCAAACGGAGGACAATCTCAGAAGGATACAACTCAATCACAAAATAACTAAGAAAGGTGTAATCAACACGATATAGAATAGATAGAAAGATCACCAGTTCAATACAAGTCCAAATTGAAAGGAGTTCAAGTGTTATCAACACCTTACACACAAAGTACGAAATAAAATACAATTCATAAATAACTGAAAAACAACAACCAGACAATAATCTAGCAATCTACTCCAAGCTCTACTGCTGTCTCCTCTAGGCTAACTAGATCCTCCAAGTTCTCTGTAAAATTTATCTATGAGTCCAGTCAGGATGGGAACGAGTACATATCTCTGAAAGCAGTTCCTAAAATATGGTAGGAAATATAGAGCTAACAGTAGGATAAAATACATGACGTACTGTATAAGGATTACAGGAATACAGAAGATATGGATAAGTAAGCTGAGATCATGAAATATAATAAAGAATCTATGAACTATAATAAATATAAGTGTTTTAGAGCACAAAATGGTTATGTGATTGGTTTAGGTTATACATGAGAGATCAATGGTAACTCCATTATATGTGAGGGTATAATAGACATATACATGAGTATACTAAAGGGGTTTGATCACATAACCACTTCTACTACCCCTACCCCAATCAATACACAAGGATCCGATCAAGTTATGTTACGTACATGATAGTTAGTTTTGCACAATAAGCACATGTGAATACACTGAGAGTACATGAGAGCACACGATTTATACATGAATAATACGAATACAAGGAGTACATGATGCATATGGTAAAGTACATGAACATGAAATACCTGATGCACCCATTAATAACATCTCATGACAAGATCCATAGAGTACTGGTCCGTGATAACAATGTGTCGACATCAAGTAAAGTAGTCTAAAGCAGACAATATAGATACTATCATGAATGAAAACTAACAGAAAATGTACTCGTCTCTTATCCTGAGCAACTGATGTATATCGGTGTCTGAACTGAGTCACAGAGTCCTATTTAATGAGATACAGGTTACAAAGTGTTCATTATTGAATATTTGAAATATACAATAAAATCTACATGCTCTAGGTCTCTCTAGGTCAAAAGTTAACCCTTGGTCAACTCTGGTCAACTACCTAGTTAACTAAGTCAAACTTGGACTCTTAGGTCAAACTCTAGGGTTCTACTCATTTATAGTGAGACTTATAAACACTCAATACACTAACAACTCCTAATTCTAACAACCACATAATATAACTATATATATTTGACATTATATATATATATATATATATATATATATATATATATATATATATATATATATATATATATATATACCATACACCACACACAAGGCCATCTAAATCGAAATACCAAAATCCACAAATACACTCTTAAGGGTATCAACCAAATTCTACTCACTAGTATCATTGCATTCAAGGGTATAAAACATATAGATATACTTTCTACCAATAAAAAACACACACACACACATATATATATACATACATACATATATATATATATATATAAATAAAAAGCGTGAACTTTTTTGATGTATTAGGTGTAAAATGCAAGAGACACGTTCGCCCGGCCGTTCCTTGGTTTAGGTCAGCTCCCTCCAGAAACTTTCCAAAAGGTGGTTGCAGCTTCTGCCAACTTTAGAAACCTGTCTGAGGACCTCCCTGATCAGAGAGTTGGAGTGGCATGGCCGCCCTTCGTATCTGAATTTGTTTCTGTTCTTCCAAAGTACCCAATTACCAGCGGCTACGACGATCTGATGCCCGTAGGACCTTCTCCATTTGGCAAAAAGAACGTTGAAGCCTCCGTCCAGATGAGCATGACTGCATTTGCTAGAAATGCTGGACCAGATCTGAGTGGCAGGTTCCCCGGATAGCAGGACGTGTTAGCTATTTCAGCCTGGGAGGATGTACTACAGTGGCAGTGCGATGCCAGGCTGAAGCCAATAGAGGTAATAGAGTCGTCGCTGGGTAGATTTTGGCATTGCGCTCTCCAAATCAGAATTGACCATTTATTGGGGACACAAGACTGCCAGAAGGGAGCGGTGTAAGTGGCCAGAGAGCCTACGCCTCTAGCAACGACCCTGGCAGAGGCCAGGCAGAAAACTCTACTAGGGCCGTCGCTGATCCACACATCTGCGACATTAAGGCTATTTGTTACGTTTAGCCCAAGCCAGTCGGTCACTCTGGCCCATCTCCAGCCAGAATTACAGTCCCATAAATCATAGATTACACAGTTATGGGAGAGGACTCAGTTGGCTGAAGGATGGCATCCCCGAACCACCGTTCGTGGCCCAACGACGAGCTTCCATTGCCAAGCTACAGACGGATGAGGGGTTCTGCGAGGCTACGATCGTGAAGGATGCGTCTCCAGTTCGTGGAGGATCTGGTGTTGGTGACGACCATCGTGGGGTGGGAGTATCGAAAGTATCTGGCCTTTATGAACCGATTCCAGAGCGAGTTTCCCGCACGAAGTTTCTACCACAGCTTTATGGAGTAAGCGTCAATGATATGAAGTAATCGGCTGAAACCTAGCCCTTCCTCTGTGGTCGACTTAGCCATCGACTCCCAGCTGGCCCAATGGTGCTTGTCCATTCCATTATTGTGACCCCATAAGAAGATGGAGAAGAGGGACTCTAAAGAGGAGATAGCACCTTTTTTTTTGTTGGGAGCAAACAGCAAAGGTGTAGATAGGAATGGAGGAGGGGACGTACTTGATGAGGATCATCTTCCCACCCGGAAAGAGGGTTGCGTTATGCCAACCCGTAATCTTCTTTCTGATTTTGCTCACCATACCGTCGAAAATACCCGAATTAGATTTTTTGTACACCAGCGGGCATCCTGAATAGTTGAACGGCGGGTATGCGGTAGAGAAGGAGGTCAGGTTGGAGAGAGTAGCCGAGTGGGTCCTATCCACCTTGTGGTGGGTGTAGATGACGCTTTTAGAGGAGTTGACTCGTTGACTCGAGCATCTAGTGTATCTCTCAAGCATTCTGTCAACCACTTCTATGGACCCGATGTCTCCAGAGGAGAAGATGAGGATGTCATCGGCAAAGGCGAGGTGAGTAATTAATGGGCATCCGGTGGTGGTGTGGAAGTGGTGAAATCCGGACGTGTTCGACATATAGCTGAGGTTTCTGCTCAGCGCATCAGTCACGATGATAAAGATAGGATGATAAATGAGCTCCCTGTCTGATTCTGTGACTAGAATGGAAGAACCCCTCTGCCTGACTGTTGTTGATTATGGAGAACCAGGAGTTGCTAACGGACCGGAAGATGATGTCGATCCAAGGCTCAGAGAAACCGAATGCCCTGAACACCTAGATCATGAATTGCCAGTCCAGACGGTCATCTATATATATATATATATATATATATATATATATATATATATATATATATTTCATCTATATATATATATATATATATATATATAATCCCATCTCTACATATACCTCTGATACACCATATGTCAAATGTCTGATATGAGATCAGTATTAGTCTGTACATATAGGAACAAGAGACTGATTATAATGATCTACACTAACTCCACGGCCCATGCTTCACTGAAATGCCATAACTTCACCCCACCCTAACACTAACACATATATTAAATCCCCTACAATTCTCTTTACACCTATTGACACATATATGTATTACCTGGGTAATGAGGGAATTTCTTATCATTACAACTATATCACTCCTCTTTAATCCTTCCTTGCTAGGCTCCTACCTCATATTCCTGACTAACCCTCTAACATATTAGGATACACTATGGATTGCTAATACTCTAACCTCTCAACTGCATTCGACTAACCCCAACTTTTGCTATCCTTTCCTCACTCTCTACTGGCCATGCACTCTTCCTATGACCACTGTACTCAATCTCTGATATGATGTCTCCCCTTATTCACCCATACATCTGTACCACACCATCACATATACATTTATGCATATACTACAGACTAACTATATAGATAAGCTAAGGCCAGTATCATTAAGGGTTAAGTGATACTCAGGATGCAGGACTTGAGTAATGGGCTAAAGTAAATGAACTCTAATCCAGTGAGTCACATCTTCATGACTGATCATGAAGTATGGCTCCCAAGCTCTACTCGAAGGATAGAGAAAAGGCCAATGACTAAAACTTCGAGTAGAGCAAAGGCCTATCATTGAAACAAAGAACTCAGACATTGGTCAAGTGCAGTGAATAACTTGAATTTGATGTCAAAATGGGTTGATCATGAAGGAATACAGTGGCAAGACCAAGATGGATAGAACCTTTACATTTATAAGTTGATACTTAATCCCACAGCAAGGCAGGGCAATGGGTTAAATGGAAATGCAATCATGTTATGCAGTAGTTAAGAATGCTATGAAGGGGCAAGGCTGTTAGCCCAATGATTATATCATGTTTTTGAACATGTCTAATCAATTAAGTTTAACATAATAACGTCACTAATATTCATGTAATCACTATCATGTTGCTACTTAAACTTAGCATTGTCCTAATGTTTTATATCATATTACTATGTTTGTATCTTAATGCATCACACTGCTTTGTTCGCCTAACATGTATCTGTAGACATGCAAAGCATGATCAAATGTGATCAAACCAGGACATATGCACAGGAGAATAATTATTAATAGGCCAAAGACGTCATTATACAAGGAACCAAAAGGTATTCAGATTTCCAGATCTGTTTATCTTTGGACAACCACCATCAAGGAAAAAGGTGTCTTCAGGTCTGCTCAAATATCTGAAGAAAGGCGTCATCAAAGGGCTCTTAGTTTTCCTATTTTATCAATATATTTTTTGTATTTATTGAGTCTAGGAATAAGATGTACAATGCGTCGTATTGGCAAATAGGCTACCCAAGAAACGTTTTCAAATTACCCTTTTATTTTGAAAACAAGCCCACTTACAAAAGCCCAAACTACTTCCTAACTGCTTAAAACAATTTCAAAAGTCTCAAAAATCTATTCATAAAAACCCTGACAGAACTCAGCCAGAGTTAGGCCAGAGTTCTGCCACAGTTCGGTTAGTGGACGTTGTATTTTAAACTTGGTCCTCCTGCAGTTACGGATGCAACGACTATCTGTCGAGATTCTCTCAAAGATTTTTGTCCGAATTCTGTCTGAATTCTGCCAGAATTCTGTCTTAAGAAAACCTATAAATAGAGAAGGATTTCAATCATTTTAATTTACTCATTCACTTTCTTATCTCTTCTCTCTAAGCCTAATACGTTCTTCAAAGTATTCTAAAGCTATTATTTTCAAATCCCAAGCCAGTTATAATCCTCTAGTCGATTTGCCAGTACGGTACGGTCTAGAAGCTTCAGAGTGATTGTAATTAGAGGCTTGATTGAAGAAAGACACTTCACAATTGTAGTTGGTCGAGTACTTCGAATCAAAGCTCGTATTATAGAAGTTGTAAGAACTTCGGATGAAAACTTATAGTATTTTTCCAAGGTGGATTCAACTGGAAGCTAGAGTTCTTCCAACTGGACTAGTCCTCACAAGAGGGAAATCAGTATACATCATTGTGTTTGCGTTTGCTCTCTGCTCTCTACTTTTTATTTACTTACTTATGATATATTTTGTGATCATGTTGGTAATATTTTTAATTATCTAAATTCCGCTGCCTACTCTATTTACCCCCCTTTAGAGTATTGCACTTTACAATTTGTTCCTACAATTGGTATAAGAGCAGGTGCTCCTTATAGAGATATCAAATCAGGTGCTCCTTATATAGATATTTTAGCTTAACATCCTTAGAGCAGATCCTCATTATCAGAGCGTGTTATACAGGTAAAGCGAGGTAACACTGCTATTATATTCTGATTTATTACAGTTGTTACATACATCACAACAAGTATGTACTTCACAACTGAAAAGCAATCCACAAATAGACACCCATTATTTGATGGAACAAACTGTAGTTATTGGAAGACACGAATGAGCTTCTACCTGAAGTCTCTAGATTTTTACTTATGGTCAATTGTTGTCAATGGCTACAAAAAGCCTACTATCACTTCTATTCTCACATCCTCTATAATCAACAAGCCTTATTATAGTTACACAAAGGAAGAGAAGAAGTTAGCTAGCCTTGATGCAAAAGAAATGCTTACCTTTTATTGTGCTTTAGACACAAATGTATTTAATCTTATTACAACTTGTACAACATCTCATAAAATTTAGAAAGTTCTTGAAGCTACTTATGAGTGCAGGTATAAAAGCAAAGCTAGCAACTCCAAAGAGAAGGATAGTCTTCATAATGATACAAATATGTGCATGATAGGATTGGAACTTAAGGTATAGCACAATCCCTTATACGAAGAAGAGCTTGTATGTGACAATTGCAAAAAGATATGCCATATCTAAGAAAATTATACTACTGCTAGAAAGGAGAGTCACTACGAATAATCAAATGAAGGAAGATCATCATCTTACAAGTAAGCTAGCACGAGCATATGGTGTAAAAGCGAGCAAGCGATTTCGAAAAAAATGAGAGAACTCGTCAAGCTACAAATATATGCTCAATAGCATTATCCAACAAGGTATAAGACAACTTTGTTCTGGAAGAGAATGAATTTTCTCATGATGAGTTATCTGATGCTTTCAGTGATCTATTGGAAGAACACAAAAAAGTATTAGATAAGTATAAGCAAGCTAGAAGGATATTCTATTCTATAAGCGTGAAAATAAAAAACTTACTTGCTTATTGAATGATGCAAGAAATACTTATCCTTCTGATAATTCAACTGAGATTTCCACACATGAGTTTAGATTGCATAAGGCACTTGATTGCATTGAGAAAAGCATTCAAGAAAATGCTAAACTTATGTTGTAATTAGAATCAGAAAAGAAGAAGTATTCTATTGCTTCATGTAGAATTGATGCTCTTAATGCTAAATATGATGAGATCTGTGCTAACTCTAAAAATTTAGAAATTAGACGAGAAAAGTACGTAGTACAACCTATGACTAAGTCTAACACAAGACACGTAACACCTCACAAAGTCACACACGACAGATCTTTTACAAAGGAAGCAAGCAAAGGTAAAGCTTCACGCAACCATGCTTTCTATTACAAGTATCCACACACAACATATACACCACTGCACATTCTCGTACTGCTGTACATAGAACTAATATTAAAACTTTCTGTCATTATTGTGGTATGAATGGACACCTTTCTAATAGTTGTCAGATTAGAAAACTAGTTGATATGAACTTGTGCAAATGGGTTCCCAAAGCTGACAAATGTGGATCCAAGTATTGGATACCAAAGTCTTCACCTAATATTAAAGGTGGAGTTACTTATGCTGAAACATAGAACCATGGAACGTGTTGGTAGTTGCACAACTACAAAGGTCATCTTCCATGCAACTGCACCAACATAAGTGTGGTCACTTGAACAACATTGGTAACATGCTAAAATGATTTATTTTATGGTTTTATTTATAGAATCTAGCATGTTCTTATTAATGTCTTGCTATCTTTTAATTGTTTATTATTTGAATCAATGTAAGATATAATCCTAACATGACTAGTTGTTTAGCTTAAATGATTAGTTCACACTATATAGTATTTTATTTTCTATTAGTATGACACATTTGTCTATATATGCTCTTTACTCTTAATCTTATTCTTGAAGCATGCATACCACTGTAGTCCATAGGAGCTTAATTTATTTTTGGTTAATATGTTTTTGACTCGTCGTTTTTAATATTTTTTAATGGTCACTTCTTACCGATTTGTCTTTAACATATCATATTTACTTTGATCGGTATTTTTAGCACAAGTCTCCTATTTACTTGAAAAGTATATACATATACTTTTATGTTAACCTTGTGCTTGCATAATATATTTACTATTGATTCTCATATTATATTTTGATTAACTTCTTATGAATCAATTACATCTTTGTCTGATAAAGGATATTATGCATGTTGTTGATCTTGTGATATTTTTTTATTTTAAAATCTTGATAAACCATTATTTGGGTATTTACTTCTTTTATATTTAGGGATACTGTATTTCTATGTTGTTCGATGATACTGCATATATTCCTTTAAATCCAAGTTCTTAAAAGTAGAGATTATTTTGGGTACAAGCCGAAAGGGTCCTTCTGTCATACAGGTGTAAATAACCAGAAGCGACATGGTGTACTAGTCTTCCGACTATTGCTAGCTCGGAATCGGCCCCTACAACTAACCTGAAGTGATCAATACTTTATAGGCTTAAGATTTATTAAGGTCTACTTGCAACTATTATCTAGTTCTGGATCCAAGGTACTGAACCCAGTCCACTAGGTTCCAGAATACATCAGTGTACCTAGGTCCTACATTTTGATTTACACATGTTATATATTTTATTATTACCTAATAATTTTGTAGCACATATGAATAAATGTAATTGATACATCTTATACCGTATGCTACATTATTCTAAGATTTTTTTTTAAGTCCATAGAATATAATTGATTTCATATTGCACAAATTTTTTTTAATCCTCGGTTATTAAAGAAGAGATTTTTTTTTGGGTAGAAGCCTACAAAGGGTTTGTCTGTCACCACGGCTACGGCTAAAGCGAAGCGGTATGTCACTACGGCTACGGCTAAAGCGAAGCAGTACTTAAGTGTTCCCCGGTGAACCTCCATTAGCTGGGACAGTACCCCTACAACTAACCCAAGATTGATCAACGCTTTATAAACTAAAGATTTATTGAGAGCTAGTTGCAACTTTTATTTGATGGATTTTGGATTTTAGCTTTGATGGATAATATTATTTAATGATATTTTTTTACAAAAGGTAACATATATTAATCTTCATAGGTTAATGTTTGTCATCTTTTGATATATTCATTTTTCTGTCACTTTATTCTATATTTAAACTTGATTTGATATTGTGACTACTCATTGAAATTATGTTCTTGTGATATGTTCTTTAGCGTTTGAGTAATATTCATGATACTCATTTTATTAAGCTTTATTATTCTCTTCTTATTCAAGTTACTAACTGCATATAGCTGTAACTCTTTGCGGGAGAGAAGTTAGGCAAATTGAATCTCTCTCTCTCAATGCGTTTCTTTTCTTTAACCTTATGGCTGTCAGGTGGACACCATGCTAAGGCTTTAAAAGGAAAGAAATGAACTTTGATAAGAAGACCTAATATTTTTGAATTAGTTTTCTACTTCTGGAAATTTATCTCTGAAGTTTTTTTTAATTTTAGTACTATTAATTTTAGATATACCCATGTAAAGGAAAGTAGTTAATTGTCTCAAATCAATTATTCCCCTGACAGGTCATATATCTAGAATACTATTTATTTGGGCATTTATCTAGTCCTGTTTTATTTGTTCATCTTTAAGCATTCTTTTTTGCCTAAAGATGATATTTGTTTTTAAGTTTGGAACTATATACACATATTTTAAGGGGGACCAAATTAATTGTTTCTTTTCTTTTATGCTCTTAATGTGTGGTATACCTAGTTTATCATGGACAAATATTCTTTTACTTAACATATCTTGTTGATTGGTTCATAATTTTTTTTATTTTAGTAAGTTTATGAGAGAATGTATGATTATTATTATTTATTTATTTTTAATTCTCTTAATTTATTCGAGTTTCTAAACGTTATCTTGCCAAATATATTTAATTATCCTTATTTGATTTTTTTGTCTTCAGTTTAAATTAATTTTGGCATTTTTTATTGAGATTTTATCTCAAAGTTCATGATTATATATATTTAAACTGATCATACTTTGCGGGACAGCATTCAAGTCGACTGAATTTCACCTTCTCAAGTATTTTGTCTCCGTTACCTTCATGTTTATCTAATGGATATACATATCTCATGCTATGGTAATTGAATTCAAATGCATGAACTTTGGTATAGATTGTGTATAGATTCTAGTATATTTCTTTGATTTCTTTTTCGATGATTATACTCTTTATTGATGTGATTCACTAATTTGTATGGGCAAATTATGAATCATATTTTTGGTGATCATTGTTAAAAGTCTCTTTTTTTTAATATACTAGATCTGCGAATTTTTTTGGATTATTTATGACCAATGATTAATTTCTACGTTATTGATATCTACTGTTTATTTCTATTTCAAAAGTACAGTTATATTTATTCATCATATTGAGTTTTGAATGTCATTTTTGGATTACTAGTTGGTAAACTATGTATTGCTTGATTTTAGTTTTCTTTGTTAATATTCAACCAACTATATTGTGTTTTGACATATTTTTCTATTTTTATGTAATTTGCTAAAATTTGTCATTACACTGTTCTCCTAATCCTTAATCATGATGATTTTTGCATTCCTCCTTTACTTATGCTTGAGTTTGTTTTATCTCTTATTACGAGGGAGTTTATTTTTGATCATGTCAAAGGGGGAGAAATAAGTTTAAGTTAGCACACAATATTCTAGTATTATGTGTTTATTTGTGATACATGCCTCTATCGTATTTATCTTAAACTTAACCGATTTGCCATAATAAAAAGGGAGAGATTGTTATCACAATGATTATATCATATTTTTGAATATGGCTAATCAATTAAGTTTAACATAATGACGTCACTAATATTCATGTAATTACTATCATATTGCTACTTAAACTTAGCATTGTCCTAATATTCTACATCATATTGCTATGTTTGTATCTTAATGTATCACACTACTTTGTTCGCCTAACATATATTTGTAGACATGCAGTAATCATGATCATACATGATCAAACCAGGACATATGTAATGGAGAATATTTATTAATGGGCCAAAGACGATATTATACAAGGAACCGAAAGGTATTCAGATTTCTAGATTTGTTTATCTTTGGACAACCGCCGTCAAGGAAAATGGCGTCTTTAGGTCTGCTCAAATATCTGAAGAAAGACGTCATCAAAGGGTCTTAGTTTTCCTATTTTATCAATATATTTTTCATAATTATTGAGTCTAGGAATACGATGTACACTACGTCGTACTGGCAAATAGGCTACTCAAGAAACATTTTCAAAATACCCTTTCATTTTAAAAACAAGCCCACTTACAAAAGCCCAAACTACTTCCTAACTGCTTAAAACAATTTTAAAAGTCCCAAAAATCTATTTGCAAAAACCATGACAAAGCCCTAACAGAACTCGGCCAAAATTTGGTTAGTGGATGTTGTATTTTGAACTTGGTCCTCTTGCAGTTACGGATGCAACGACTATCTGCCGAGATTCTCTCTGAGAGTTCTGTCCGAATTCTGTCAGAATTTTGTCTTTGGAAAACCTATAAATAGAGAAGGATTTTAATCATTTCAATTCACCCATTCACTTTCTTATCTCTTCTCTCTAAGCCTAATACGTTCTTCCAATGTATTCTAAAGCTTTCATTTTTAAATCCCAAGTCAATTACAATCCTCTGGTCGATAACAATCATATACTAGGTATGAATCAAAGAGTGAAAAAAGGGGGTAGATCTGAAGCCTGCAGGCATTTCACATCCCTGTACACTATGGCATATGGTAGAGCATGAGACGAATGTTGTGGGCAAGTAAAAATTGATTGAACAATACACAAGTGGTTACACCTATGTAGGACATCCATGTTTAAGGCAATGTAATGTGCATGCAGTGAATGTGATGGGAGATGCAATGCAATGGAGTATGTGTACAGACTAAGTATGCAGGACATCTAGATGATGGCTGGATAGTGTGCAGGACATGTATGTTTGCAATGAAGGAATGGCAAGATTCAGTGGACAAGCAGTGAACTAATATGCAGTAATATTTTTGAGGTACAGGACAGGCAAACTACACAGTGGCTCGACTAGTCATCCTCTAATTCTGGGCATTTAGTCATGAAATAGGTAGATGACAGATCAATGGAAATGTTAGGATAGCACTATAGCCACCTCACATACAAACAACAAGACTACACAGCCTACAGAACAACTCAGTGAACTGCAAGGGTACCACCATGAACCCAAGCCTTCCCAAAGTCCAAAATACCTATCAAAACCAACCCAATTCAAAAGATACAGCCAACACACAATTCATAGTATTTAACAAATAGGAAAACCCAATTAAAACTAAAATTAGAGTATAAAAAAATCCTAAGAGTCATTTCATCGAACACTTGGTGTGCGTATCAGATACTCTGGGGTTACACACATCAAACGAATCCGAAATTGACACAACTCCTTCCTAATGCAAAAGCGACCCTAAATGAATGTATCTATATTAAAGAATGGAAAATTTGAGAGTTTAGAGGGCTCTTACCACTTGAGAGATGGATTCTCAAGGAACAAACTCAAGATGAGATCCCCTTCAACTTCCAAAAGCCAAATTGCTCCAAATCCTCCCAAACTAGGCAATAGTGGCTTCCTCACTTCAAGGGGAAGAGTTTGCAATTCGTTTGAGGGAATTTGGACTCAATTTGAGGAATTTAGGAAATTTTGGGGAAGAACGGAAATTAGTGTTAGGGTTCTTGATGAAAGGGGAAGAAGACGAAAATGTGATGCTATAAATAGAAAGGTGACGCTATGTGGCCGGCCACACTATGGGTTAGGGTTTTGTTGGATGAAATTGGCTAAAGGCTTCTCCAATTGTCATTTAAAGGCTTTTTAGAGAAGAAGGCCCATGTGGTTAAATAACTAATGCAATTATTAGCCTGTACTAGCCATTCTAACATAATTAGAGTCCAACTAACAAATCTAAGTCCACTAGCTAGGTCTCATTGATCATGGTTAGCCTCTAGTCAAAGTCGTTCTAAGGATTCACTAACTAATGACGCTAACACAATACAATAAATAAAATAATATAAAAAAATCAAAATTCACCAATTTATTTTACTAACATTATTTAGTCCATTGAATAATAACTAAAATTATCAATTTCAGAAAAGTTCAAAAAAATACCTCATTTTAGAAAAGTGGTAGTTATATAACTGGGAGAGTACATATCGGCCAATGTCGACAACCCATCCCTCGATGATATAATTCCCTGAGACAAGATCCCGTACTTTATCAATAAAAGGCTGTCTTTGAATCACAATTAGAGTCCAACTAACAAATCTAGTCTTCCACATTGGAATGCCATGTATACCTTAGATAATGCCTTACAGTCGTTGCAAACACAAATAATGACTGTCAATCATGTAACTCGAGTCGTCCTGTATCAAAGAGTCTGTTATATAGTTCCTCCCCGGAACCAGGACGAGAAACCTATCATCTTTGTCAAGGTCGAGCGCCATCAAGAGCTCCTACCTATCGAGCCAGAACCTGATACCGACAGAATACAAGTGTATCGGTACATCGATCAAGCAAAGTACCTCATCTAGAAGATGGGTTACGACTTGAAAAGCAGCCAAGGTCTGAATTATGGCAGAGGCCGACGTCTCCCTTTACGGCTCCCAGTTCCGAAGGGGGAGTCATAAGACTATTACTACCGCACTCGACGGGTAGTGGGCTACACCACGTGCTCCAACAACCCCAGAAAGTTCAGAAGCAGAAAATGCCATATACTCTCACTCATCTGAAGCGCCGATCTGAGATTCTGATACCAGCATCCGTCCAATCTTCAGGAAAGTATTGTCAGCCAACATGACATTCACACATCCTTCGAAAAAAGAAGATGGTGATCAAGAGGTAGAACTCTTCGAAGAAGAACGGCTCAATGTTTGGGTGCACAATGGGAATCTCGCTTAGAACTATGAGAACCCCCAACTGAAGACGAAGTCGAGCAGATCGACTTATGGGGTGAATCCTCGTCCAAACCCATCTTCATCAGCAAAATCTTGGCAGGGGAAGATCGGGAATCCCTGATTCAGTTGGTCAAAGAATACATCAACATCTTCGCCTGGAACTATGAAGACATGCTGGGTCTAGACCCACAAGTCGTAATGCACAAGCTTAATATCTTACCCAATGCTAAGCCCGTTATGCAGCAACAACGACGCTTCTGTCCTAACACCCCGATTGGGTGGTTAATATTGTTCCCGTCACTAAAAATAATGGGAAAATTCGAGTCTGTATCGACTTCCGGGACCTCAACTCAGCTTGCCCGAAAGATGAGCTTCCACTCTCGATCTTCGACTTAATGATCGACAACACATGTGGCTTTGAACACATGTCCTTCATGGATGGATATTCAGGCTACACCCAGATCAAGCTGTTCCCGGATGACGAGAAACGCACGTCGTTTAGGACTCGAAAGGGGATTTACTGCTACACAGTGATGTCCTTTGGCTTGAAGAATGCAGGTGCTACCAACGAGCCATGAGCACAATATTTTGCCAACACCTCCGCAAGACAGTCGAATGCTATATTGACTACATTGTTGTCAAAAATTGGCTACGACGTGATCACTTACAAGATTTGAAGACGGTTTTCGATCTTATGCGGGGACATCAACTCAAGACGAACCCCGCTAAATCCTTCCTTGGGTTTCTAGCGGCAAATTACTGGGCTTCATCATCACTGCAAAAGGAATCCATGTGGATCCCGAGAAAACCAAAGCTATCCTTGACATGGACCCTCCGAAGAACCTTAGAGAACTTCGAGGCCTACAAGGACGTCTCGTATACATCCAAAGATTTATCGCAAACCTTTTCGGAAAATACCAACCCTTTACAAAACTCATGAAGAAGGGAGTCTCATTGTCACGACCCGCACCCACTGAGAGGGTACGAGTACGTAACAGCGCCCAGCCTACGCCGTAGTGTCGGCGGTAGAACGCTGTTCTAAGTCTCTAACTAACCATCAACTCATGCAGTATATAATGTACTCATCATGATCAACTCCGAACGGAGGACAAGTATAAGATATGGTGTAACTCAATCACAGTCTAAGCACGATAAGATAACACAGAAATATCACTAAGAAAATGAAGACAACAAAACTACTAATATAATAACAACAAACTCAAAAGTCTCAATACATCTCAAGTCTCAAATCTCTATATACAACTCTAGTTCTAAACAGGAAAACTAAAAACAAGACAAACTAGCTAAACTCCCGATCACTCCTGAGTGTCGGGGCCATGGGTAGCTAAGCCATCTCCTCAGTAAAATGTAGGGCATGTGTCCTCAGGACAATCATCTGTAAAATTTTCAACAGGTCCAGTCAGGACAGGAACGAGCACATCTCATCTAGAAAATCCAAGTAAATGACAGAGAACTATAAAGCAGTTATAGACAGTTATATTGATAAAAATGGTAGATTATATTCAGGTGATGGTAAGAAAGACAGATAAAGTGCAAGAAAAGTAAATACTAAATAAGAGAAGAATCATAGCAATGAAGACTGTAAAAATAGAACTAGCTGGACCAGGGTAATATGATATAAAGTCCAGGCAATAATATAGACCAGTGTAACTCCAATGTAAGTCCAGTACAGGATGAATCTCATACAAGATGAATCCAGTAAGGGACGATTCCAGTTATAGTGATCAATTATTCCAGGGTGAGTCCAGCCTATACTCTAGCAGTGTGTTTTAAAATATCGAGATCGACATGTAAACGATTGTGGGTAATCCGGCACACCTCTCACTGATCAGGCGAGAGATGGCTATCATTTCAGTAGATTCCAGTAGGGGTGATTCCAGTAATGGGGTATGTCTACATGTCTTACTCTAGTATTTCTCCTCCCAGCAAGTGAATCCAGAATTTCGACACAATGATTCAAGATGAGTCCAGCCAAAATATAATGATACCAGTAAATGATTCCAGTAAATGATTCCAGTAAATGATTCCAGTAAATGATTCTAGCAGGTGATTCCAGTAATAGAAGCCGGAAATGATGATACCAGTAATAGAGGCCAAAAAATAAATGTGTGTCGTATACATGAATCCAGTAATATCCACACGTGTTGTAACAGAGAATCACATACAACTAACTAGAACTGAAATACAGTAATTGACAAATAAATGAGAGAACTATCAGAGAATGTACTCGCCTGATACTCTAAAAAGAGTAGTGTAATATCAGATGTCTGCACCAGAGTCACAATGTCCTAAATAAAGCAGTACAGGTTATAATATGTTTAAAATAAGATAAATGGAGTCTATGATGTAATCTACATGATTTCTAGGCCAATCTAGGTCAAAGTCAACTCTAAGTCAACCCTGGTCAACTGTCCTAGGTCAAACTAGGTCCAAGTCCAGATTGGTCAAACTAGGAGTCCAACTTGGTCATACTAACTCACACCAAGCCAAACTAAGTCACACTAGGTAAATCTAAGTCAAAGTCAAATCTAGGACAGTCTCTTAAGTCGCAGCTAGTCAAAAGTCAAATCAATAATCACCAGTGCAATAAATCATAAAATAATTCAAAGAGACCAAATGACCAAAATACCCCTAAGCTAAAAATGATAATTAATCATCCTAATGACATGGTTAGGCTCTAGGTCATGCAGTCTCTACGATTTCACTAGCAGCACATCAAAATCACAAGTCATGACTTAAACCAGTTTTTAAATAGTTTAAAAATAATTAAAAATTACCAAAAAATCATAATGTGAAATAGATTTCAATGAATAATAATTATAATTATAAAATTTCAAAAATACCCTCATCTGGAAAATTGGGTGTTACAATCCTACCCACCTTAGAAAAATTTCGTCCTCGAAATTAAGATGATCGCACCTCCACTAGGTCAAACCCCCAGCAAATCAAAGTCGAAGCAACACAATCCTACTGGTCGTGATTTCACGGTCTCGAACAGGGTAACTACGCTATCTAGGCAATCACAAGCAATATCCTGGCATGTACTAATGGAATCACACAACAAGATAGAAAGAAGAACAGGAAGACAGACATGCTAACCCGTCACCCGTAGCGTCGGTCTACTCGACTGTCAGCACAGAAGCCCTGCCCCTCTGGGGTGTATTCCTCTGTTGGTGTGGGGCACGGTGCTGCGCTACAGGTGGCCTAGCTTCCTCTATCTAATCCTTGACACTCAAGTAATATCCATCCTGATATTCCACTCAAATTTTTCTAGGGCACCATCTATATGGTATCTATCCTGCAATCTAATAATCATACCCGTCTATCCAGAACCATGTCACCAGAATCCTTGTCACACCAGTAAGTATGGCTGCGATAATCCATAGAGTCCACAACTAATGTACATACATCTAGAATAATGGTATTTAAAATTTTTGCATTGCCGCTAGCTTGGCTGCGAAAACTTTAAATTCCCACATCCGAGAAATACATCCAAAATCGGACTCTATCTCATCGCCCAACCAACTGATATGGCCGTAGAAGACTCTAGATTCCATGACTGAGGCAACCTAGCCTATAATGTTATCTTGGTAGAAAATTCAAGTCAAACATGAATACCAAGAATCAATTTCAACGATGAACAAGGAAGATAGACAGATACTGTCAGAATCAAATTTCGAGATAATTTATAACGAGATTCTCAAGGGTCATCCCAGGAATCTTCTCAAGTAGTCCTAACTGTGATTGAGTGCCTCTCCGGTAAAGCCTATCTCTCAATCCTATCGCAGGCTCGCAGCAGTACAACTAAGTCGCCGTACTACTACGATATCGTACTAATGCGACTCTCGACCTGTATGGGCCACCACTAAAAATGTGTCACGACCCGCACCCACTGTGAGGGTACGAGTACGTAACAGCGCCCAGCCTACGCCGCAGTGTCGGCGGTAGAACGATGTTCTAAGTCTCTAACTAACCACCAACTCATGCAGTATATAATGTACTCATCATGATCAACTCCGAACGGAGGACAAGTATAAGATATGGTGTAACTCAATCACAGTCTAAGCACGATAAGATAATACAGAAACATCACTAAGAAAATGAAGACAACAAAACTACTAATATAATAACAACAAACTCAAAAGTCTCAATACATCTCAAGTCTCAAATCTCTATATACAACTCCAGTTCTAAACAGGAAAACTAAAAACAAGACAAACTAGCTAAACTCCCGATCACTCCTGAGTGTCAGGGCCATGGGTAGCTAAGCCATCTCCTCAGTAAAATGTAGGGCATGTGTCCTCAGGGCAATCATCTGTAAAATTTTCAACAGGTCCAGTCAGGACAGGAACGAGCACATCTCATCTAGAAAATCCAAGTAAATGACAGAGAACTATAAAGCAGTTATAGACAGTTATATTGATAAAAATGGCAGATTATATTCAGGTGATGGTAAGAAAGACAGATAAAGTGCAAGAAAAGTAAATACTAAATAAGAGAAGAATCATAGCAATGAAGACTGTAAAAATAGAACTAGCTGGACCAGGGTAATATGATATAAAGTCCAGGCAATAATATAGACCAGTGTAACTCCAATGTAAGTCCAGTACATGATGAATCTCATACAAGATGAATCCAGTAAGGGACGATTCCAGTTATAGTGATCAATTATTCCAGGATGAGTCCAGCCTATACTCTAGCAGTGTGTTTTAAAATATCGAGATCGACATGTAAACGATTGTGGGTAATCCGGCACACCTCTCACTGATAAGGCGAGAGATGGCTATCATTTCAGTAGATTCCAGTAAGGGTGATTCCAGTAATGGGGTATGTCTACATGTCTTACTCTAGTATTTCTCCTCCCAGCAAGTAAATCCAGAATTTCGACACAATGATTCAAGATGAGTCCAGCCAAAATATAATGATACCAGTAAATGATTCCAGTAAATGATTCCAGTAAATGATTCCAGTAATAGAAGTCGGAAATGATGATACCAGTAATAGAGGCCAGAAAATAAATGTGTGTCGTATACATGAATCTAGTAATATCCACACGTGTTGTAACAGAGAATCGCATACAACTAACTAGAACTGAAATACAGTAATTGACAAATAAATGAGAGAACTATCAGAGAATGTACTCGCCTGATACTCTGAAAAGAGTAGTGTAATGTCAGATGTCTGCACCAGAGTCACAATGTCCTAAATAAAGCAGTACAGGTTATAATATGTTTAAAATAAGATAAATGGAGTCTATGATGCAATCTACATGATTTCTAGGCCAATCTAGGTCAAAGTCAACTCTAAGTCAACCCTAGTCAACTGTCCTAGGTCAAACTAGGTCCAAGTCCAGATTGGTCAAACTAGGAGTCCAACTTGGTCATACCAACTAACACCAAGCCAAACTAAGTCACACTAGGTCAATCTAAGTCAAAGTCAAATCTAGGACAGTCTCTTAAGTCGCAGCTAGTCAAAAGTCAAATCAATAATCACCAGTGCAATAAATCATAAAATAATTCAAAGAGGCCAAATGACCAAAATATCCCTAGGCTAAAAATGATAATTAATCATCCTAATGACATGGTTAGGCTCTAGGTCATGCAGTCTCTACGGTTTCACTAGCAGCACTTCAAAATCACAAGTTATGACTTAAACCAGTTTTTAAATAGTTTAAAAATAATTAAAAATTACCAAAAATCATAATGTGAAATAGATTTCAATGAATAATAATTATAATTATAAAATTTTAAAAATACCCTCATCTGGAAAACTGGGTGTTACACTCCTACGTCTGGACGGAGGAATGTCAGAAGGCATTTGACGACATCATGGCTTATCTCACAAGGCCTCCAGTCCTGGTAGCACAAGTCGCAGGTAAACCATTTTTGCTCTACGTCCGTGCAATGGATCATTCTCTCGGTGCTCTATTAGCTCAGAATAATGATGCATGCTACAAGCAAGCTATCTACTACCTCCGTAAGACAATAATCGAGGCCAAACACCGGTACAACCCCGTCAAAAAAGAATGTCTACCTCTAGTATTTGTAATCCAGAAGACTCGTCATTATGTCTCGGGACAGACGATCCATGTCATCTCCCGAGTCAATCCACTCAGAGTTCTCATGATAAAGCCGGGTGCGCTAAACTCTCGATTGGCTACTTGGGTGATACTATTGACACCTTATGATATGGTATTTGTCCAACAAAAAGCTGTCAAGGGCCAAGCCCTCGTGGACTTCCTAGCGGCACATCCAATTTCGAAATCGTCTAAACTCTATCAAGACATTCCAAATGAGGTGTTAGAGTCCAACGTCACCGAAGAAAACCATGTTTGGCGAATGTTCTTCGACGGTGCTTCAAGAACAGGCCCCAAAGGTCAGATCATCGCAGGAGTGGGGGTAGTCTTGATCTCTCCCAACAAGTTGGTCATCCAACGTGCCTACTCCCTCTCGGAGTCGTGCACCAACAATGTAACGGAGTACAATGCCCTCATCATGGGGCTCCAGTTAGCAAGACAGCTGGGGGTAAAATACCTTGAATCTTAGGGCGACTCAAAACTTGTCGTCAATCTAGTTCGAGGACAATATGAGGTACGCCACGAGGACCTCGTCCCCTACCACAAAGCGGCCTTGGACGTCATCTCAACCTTCG
The DNA here is from genome assembly GCA_029216955.1 of Iris pallida. Classification (NCBI taxonomy): domain Eukaryota; kingdom Viridiplantae; phylum Streptophyta; class Magnoliopsida; order Asparagales; family Iridaceae; genus Iris; species Iris pallida. The sequence goes on from JANAVB010023800.1 coordinate 11,319,773, forward strand.
CTGAGTTCTTCGTAGAACACATGTAGGAACGAAGTTGTAAAGCAAAATACTCTAGAGGGGGGTGAATAGAGTAGGTAGCAGAATATTACTAATTAAAAACTTGTTAGCAGTAAGATCACAGAATTAAATCAATAATCATAAAATAATAACTGTAAAAGAAATGAGATCAGAAGGCAAATGCAAACACAGCGATATATACTATTTTTCCTCTTATGAGGACTAGTCCAGTCGGAAGAACTCTAGCTTCCAGTTGAATCCATTATTGGAAACTCCCACAATTTTTCATAAGAAGTCCTTACAACTTCTACAAACGCGAGCTTTGATACGAAGAACTCGACCAACTTCAATTTTAAAGAGTCTTTCTTCAATCAAGCCTCTGATTACAATTTCTCTGAAATCTTCTAGACCGCACCGTACCGACAAATTGATTATAGAATTGTAACTGGCATGGGATTTAAAAATGAAAGGTTTTTTAGAATTCTTTGGAAAGAAACGTAAGCTTAGAAGAGAAGAGATGAAAGTGAATGAGTGATTTAAAATGATCAAAATTCTTCTCTATTTATAGTTTTTCCAAAGTCAGAACTCTGGCTGAATTCGGACAGAACACTATGTAAAAATCCGCAACTGAAGGGAGGCCAAGTTTTCCAAACGTTCGAAAATCAAACGATCACTAACCGAACTCAGGCCGAGTTCTGTCAGGGTTGGTCAGGGTTTCAAAAGTGATTTTTGGGCTTTTTAAAATCCTTCAGAAGCTTTTGTAAATAAGGGATATTTTTCAAAAACATAGGTCATTTTTTAAAAACAATTTTGGATAGCCTATTTGCCAGTACGACTTGGTATACAATGTATTCCTAGGCTCAATAAAAGTAAAAATGACATTGCATAAAGAAATACAGACTCGAGTGGTAAACATAGCTTCGGTCTTGAACTGAGTAGATATCCGATCTTGATCAGTGTCCAAGTGTCCAAAATGTCTTGAGTAAACATCTGAGTAGCTCCGTATATCGAGATAGAGTTTGATCAATTATTAAAATCAGGTTTAACCATGACCAATGGGCCAATAATCTTCCCCATTTTGATAATTGATAAACCTTAACTGATATAATATCTTTGGTATCTTTGATAAGATAAAAACAAATTTCGATAAAAAATTATTCCTGTAATCTTACAAAGAAAAGATTAAGATGTTAGATCTTATTTCTCCCCCGTTGTCACTTTGTAAAATAATTACAAAAGAGAAAGATCCCCCGCAATATATGCATAAGCAATAATCAGTGAAGAAACAAAAAAATATAAGAAATATTTATAGTGTTCACAGGCATGGTATATTTAAAAAAAATCGAAGCATGATAAAGAGAGCTATAACGAGATATGCTAAATAGTACTAAACTGGTATAAATCTCTAAAGTAGAGAATAGAAAACGATGTTTAACAGATAAACATCACAAAAAATGTCACAAAAAATTCTAAAACTAGCACAAATAAAAGTACGGATACTAGCTTGGAATGTCGGAGCATTTTCAAGTAAACAAAGACAATAAACAGTCACAATAGTACGAAAAACTAGACAAAAATGTCTAAATCACATCTCATCCTCATCATCATCATCAGTAGTAGTAGTCCTAGCATGACCACCATGTCTAGAGGGTCCAGCTCAAAATGTACCAGCTCCAGAGGTATGTGGAGTAGCACCCGAACCACGGTACCAATCATAAGCGTTCCCTAGCTGGAACAAAGAATGGATTGCCTCATCCTCAATGCAGTAACCAGATACAACAGGGTCTCTAGGAAGAGAACTGGCAGAATGACCAGTCTGAGCAAATCGGAGATCGGCAAATGAGTTGGCAATAGCCTGGAACCGAGTCATGTCACAGAACTCAAAAGTCATATGGTAGGTCTGAGGAGAAACATGGACAGTAGGAGTAGGAGCAGGAGGTGCAAGAGCAACGGCAGTGCTGCGATGAGAAAGCTGAAGATACTTGGGCTCAGGGTCCAGAGCGCAAGTGGATAAATCGATATCAAATTGCTGAAAGATTCGAGGGATAAGCATCGCATAAGAGAGATTGCGATCTCTTTTGTGACATTTTCCCATCATCTGGATGATAGTCTTAGGGGCAGAAAAAGGAATCCCCTTAAGAATATTATAGAGGACAGATAGCTCAAGTGTAGTGACATCATCTTTCGAAGTAGATTTTGAAAAAATAGTAGAGTAGATGATACGATGTAACTCCTAGTTAAATAAGTTCAAGTTATTGGCCTTGAACTTTCCAGGACGAGCACTTGCTGGAGCACAAAGCTCATTCTTGAAACTAACAAGAGTCGTGCCCTCGGGAAAGTCAAAGTCGGTGATGTCATCGAACGGGGCACCTTCGTTTGGAATACCAAGGATTTCCACTAGCAACACATCATCGAACTCGATATCGATCCTGCCAACACAAGTTCATATGATAAAAGTGTCTAACATGAAGTTACAATAAAATCGTTGAAGGACATTAGTAGCTATAAGGAATTATTGGGTAACGAGACGGTGTAACCCTAATACCTCAAACAAAGGACGATGATCTAAAAATACAGTCCATTTGATCAGAGTGCCAGTACAAATTGTACGCATGGAAAAGTCGGCATACCATAGCAAAGCTTGGTCATAAGTTTTGAAGTAAAACTCATCCGACATGCCGTCACCCGATTGGACTGGAAAAAGAGAGAATCCGTATTCGAATCTGAAGATGATGCATCTTCATTGGCATTAGTCTTCTTCCTCTTGGAATGATTGAATTCCTTTGGCATTCTTTCCCAAGACTTGATAACCCTACAAAATTGAAAGTGGAGATAAGAAGGAGTTATACCTTCTGAAATTTAAGTATGTTATAGAGGGATGAATTCTCCGCACGAATCCAAAGTTTGTATTAATTTCTCCACGTAGATTGGATGCAACAAAGTGGAGAAGAACTAGGATTTTAGGGGACTTCGGGTGGCTGTTGCTGTTGTTATGATGAAGTTTAGAAGATATGAAGAGGAGGGGGCCTTGGGTTTTGACTAAAAAGGTATATAACACCAACAGAACTCTGGCCGAATTCGGACCGAACTCGGGCCGAATTTGCCTAGGGTTCTCCTGAGTTTTAAAAAGAAAAACTTGTGAGGACCTTGATTTATTTATTTTTACTTAATTTTGTAGTATTTCTAATTATTATGTTATATTGTATATTTAATTAAGATTTTATATGTACTTTCTTGTGTCTTTGATTTTTGGAGCGCAAGACATGTCCATCTCTTGAAACGTCCTTCATGAGTTTTGTAGTATACAGGATGACCTTTAACTTGATATATTATGTCCCATCTAAACTTGTCCCCTAGCATTCTTTTGACGTCGCACAACTTTGGGTCAAATTTAGGCTATTTGACTATTTATCGTATTTTAGACCTAACTTTCCACTTGAGTTCGAAACTCGATATCGATCGAAATCATTTGACCTAATATATGGTTTTGACCCATTTTGAGTCTACGACACACACGCCAAGGGTGTGCCACTCAATCGAGTTCCCATGTGCAATTTATTTGCGAATGGCACAAGAGACTCATGAGTTGACTTTTTGAATTCATTTTGATTAGAAAATATAATTGGACCCTAACCTAGCCAACCCCATTTGGTAGAGCCATATCAGGTTGTCATGACTTAGTAAAATTATTTTGAATTTATTTTAGGATGTTATATAGCCAAATAGATTTAAATACAATTTTGTATATAGATGATTATATTTATAATAGCCTAATACTATATTTATATATAGCCTTAGTCATGGTTAAGTTTGAGATGCATATCGAGTAAAAAATTTGGCACGGCTAGCATAGTTTTGTGCTTTAACTAGTATTTTAGCCATGGTAGGGAAGACCGAGCCATATGTATGTTCTTACTAGGAAAACAAGTCAAAGTTGTGACTTGGCCCCTATAAATGATTTAATTAGTTGTTTATTAAGAATACGACTTTTAGGAGACCCGATTGTACCAATTTAGCCCGGACTTAACCCAAACCAAGCCAAACCCATGTAGAGAGGTAGTGCATCCGAAGAAGTCCATGTAGATGTATATTTATCGTATACATATATGTTTTGTATTTTACGTCAATGGACTAAATAAATAATTTATTTTAAATATTTGATATATATATATATATATATATATATATATATATATATATATATATATATATATATATATATATATATATATATATGATGTTTGCCATTAAATTAATATTATTTTGGGAAATATGGTAATTTTTTTAAAATATTTTTGTAGAGCGTTTGTGTTTTTTCGCTAGATATATACTTGGGTGTATACCTATAAAATAAATGTATATATAAATATATTACCATCATTGAAGATTTGGTATATATATATATATGTATTATATGTATATAGAAATAAATACGTTGTAATTTTATTTATTTTAAGAAATAGTTTCCAAAATTGTCATTGTATACAAAGATATTTTTGAAATATATATATATATATATATATATATATATATATATATATATATATATATATATATATATATATATATATATATATAAAGTAGTTATTTATAAATATATATATATATATATATATATATATATATATATATATATATATATATATATATATAAAGTAGTTATTTATATATATATATATATATATATATATATATATAAATAACTACTTTATATATATATATATATATATATATATATATATATATATATATGGGCGATGATGAGTTAGCCTGTGCGATGCGGGGCATCCACAACGTCGGAGGCCTGACGATATACGGCTACGAACTGAGCCTGCGTGGGGCAGAATGAGGCGTCCGTGTAGCAAACTCAGTGCACGGTCGTCGTGCGACGGATCGGGGAATCGGTACCATTCGCCCACGGGTATAAGCGACATGCCGACCACGCGGCCCGTCGTGCGGCGCTGCTGAGGGCGACGAGAAGACGTCCGCCATAAACGATCGCATGCTCGATCGTAAGGGCGTCGGCGATCGTCGCCAATATGCGTGTCGTGCGCATAGAATGGGCGGCTGGGCGGAATCGGTAGTCGCAGGCGACAACGAATCAGTGGCCGTCGTACGGGCGGTCACCCTTGGTCGTCGAGGGCGTCACTTCGGCGTCGTGGGCAAAGCGAGGTATTGAGTAACTGCCGTCGAAAGACGGTGTGCTGCTGAGCGGAGCTCTGGAGCGCGCGGAGTGCGCGGGGTGCGTGTGCACGGCGATGATGACAAGGCCAACGGACAACGTCCGCACTCCAAAAGTCGTTCCATACGACAGGCCAAGAATCGTGTGCGTGGGACACACGATTATACTGAGCCCGCACGCGTTGGAAAAAAAAAAAAGAAGAATATATATATATATATATATATATATATATATATATATATATATATATATATATATATATATAACTACTTTATATATATATATATATATATATATATATATATATATATATATATATATATATATATATATATATTATATATATAAAGTAGTTATATATATATATATATATATATATATATATATATATATATATATATATATATATATATATATATATATATATATATATATATATATATATATTATATATATATAAATATATATATATATATATATATATATATATATATATATATATAACTACTTTATATATATATAATATATATATATATATATATATATATATATATATATTATATATATATAAAGTAGTTATTTATATATATATATATATATATATATATATATATATATATATATGTAAAGTAGTTATTTATATATATATATATATATATATATATATATATATATATATATATATATATATATATATATATATATATATATATATATATATATATGCATATAAGTAGTTATTTACATGAGTATAAATTAGTATATATTATTTAAATAATTGATTATGTGCTATATACAAGTATGGATGTATATATATATACATGTATATAAATTTGGTAGATATAGATAATATATTTTAAAAGATTTTATATAGCTTGCTTTTAATTATAGATTGCATATATATATATATATATATATATATATATATATATATATATATATATATATATATATATAAGAGAAAAAAAGAAAAAAAAACCATCATATGAATAGTGCTTGGCACTGTTCACCGTGTTCCTTCCCGAGCCAGCAGAGAAGAGGCTCTGTTTCGGAAGGAAAAAAAAGAAGAAGATTTGAATGATTTGAAAATCATTCAAATATGAACCAAATCTAACCAATTTTTTTAGCCTAATCTAGATTAGATTTTCATCAATATCATTCTTAAACCCAACCACAAACCTGTAAAAATTTGGATTAAAGAGGACTAAAACCCGTCTCTAAACGATTGCTAAAACCTTAAAAATTTCAAAAATTGTGAATCCAAAGCTTTACTGTTCAGAACTTCGACGAGTCTGAACCATCCCCGAGTCTCCCCTGGACTACGAGCGCCTACCAAGGCGCCTGCAACCGCTGTGGGCTACCGGCCTGTCGACCAGGCCACGCACGAACAGAGCAGGAACATCAGCAGCGATCAGGAGGTCGACTTTATGGCAATGCTTCTCGACGATCACTCGATCCTTTTGCGATCTTCTTTCTCTGGTATGAAGTTTATATATACATCTTTAATTTTCTTCAATTGCTTTGTATCTAGATGCACCATGTTGCCCGATGCATCGACTCGAAGTTGAGGAAAAACATCGAACAACGTAACACGAAAAATAGTTCAATGACACCACTTTGTATCAAATTATCTTCCAAACCATGCATAATTTTGAAAATCAATTTGAAGGAGTTTATTGACAACATGTATGGCAGAAAATCCTTTCTTTTAGTTTTCATTAACTTCATATATTCATGGAATAAAACCTCTTCGAAGTAGACCAAAATCACATTGAAACTGTTTTCAAAAAACTTAAAATTTCTCCGACACGACGTGCGTCCCGACAAACCAGGCAACATGGTCGTGAACCGAAAACATCAAAAGGTGCGTATCGACTTCGCGGACGTGTGGGCTTTGACAGAATTTAAATTTTTTGCGTGTGCGCAACAAATTTGATAAGTATCCTTCGAAATTCACCGTATTGGTCTCTTTGCAAATTTCTCTATTACTTTGTGCACGTTCGTTAGATCGAGACAAAACTTACGCCAACAGGACCGTATCATTTTTTTGGTCCTGTATGCCAAGTTTGGTCCAATTCTGAGATGACCGGATCGCCCTTTTGCAGGTCCCACAATCCGACTTAATGGACGAATTTGTGCACGGCTCATCAGAATCCAAAAATTGGACATACCGTTAGGTTCGTCTCGTCAAAATGAATCCATAGACATGTAGTTTGACAACTTTAGATACCATAGACTCTGGCACACTTTTTGGTACAAAGCGGGTCCAACGACGGACATCCTTTTGGCCTGAAATGACCATTTTGCCCCTGTGTCCAGAATTGGACTTAAGGACAGGCAATCCTAGCTAATTTGACTAATCTGGAAATGTTGGTAACATCTATTATAGCTTTTGGAGGCATTTGTGAGACTTGGACTTTCTGACTTGTTGATTGGCGATATGTTATTGGTTCTCCGTGCAACCCTCAGACAAGTATACCTTGTCAGCGTGTACAGTATATTTTATATGCATGTTCTTTACTTCTTTATTTTTTTCTTTTCCTCATATGGTTATATCCATGATTGCTTTACCTTGTGTCACTACCACATTTCTAGTTTGAGGGTATTTTTGTCATTTTTGGGGTTATTTGAATTTATTAGAATTTATTTGAATTTATGGGAATTTTTAGAAATTATTTTGGAATTATTTGAATGATGGTTGACTAGGTTGACTTTGACTAGCAATGACCTTGGTAGACTAACCTAGGAGCTAACCCTAGTTGAGTTTGGACTTGGTTAGGTCATGCAACCCTAGTTAGACTAGAGTTGACCTATGGTTTAGTTATTGACTCAAGTTAGGATATTAAGTCATAAGCCATGACTTGTGGTTGAACCCTTAATCAACAACTTAGCCATAGAAGCCCAAAGCCCATTAGCTAATGCCTAACCCTAACCCTAACAATTCTTGGCCGGCCACCACACCCACATTGGGAATCCCCTCCTATAAATATTCTCCTCCATTTAGGCCTAGCCTCTTTAGGAAAGAACAAGTTTAGAAAAAGGTATTTTTCCAACTTCATAAATCCCTAGAAAATCTATTTTAACTCTTTTTTAATCCAAACAAATTGCAATAGGTTCTAATTAATGCTTTCTTGCTGTTGGAACTTGTTAATCTCAGTTTCCTATCAATTTGAAGGAGTTTGGTGGCTTTTGGGGATCCTCATTGAATGAGCTTTTGTGTTGAAGAACACACATAGGTATTTTCCAATCCACCCATTAAAATTAGGTTTTAATTGCATGAATACCTAGCCATAAGTGTCCTGGTCCTGTAGGAATAGGGTGTATAGATTTTCGTGTCCTGTACGTGTCCATATCGGACACGTATCAGTGATGTGTGAAAGTGTTTGACGAAATGCCCCAATGGGCATTTTGATTTGTTTTTGTGGAAGTTTTTGAATATGAAATGTCGATTTGATATGGCTTACACGATTCTAGTGCTCTGAGTTTGATTCAGTGTCGTGTCGAGTCGCTTTGACACATGTGCACACGCGGTTGGACACGCGCGCGCGGCCTGGGAGCATCCCCTGCAACTCGGGGCTCCTGTAGGACACGACACGGGTTCATGCACTGACATCATGCCCCAAAAGTTTCATTGGGTCTCGTGTAGAGGTTAGAGAGAAATCAGTCGCATACGGGAATTTCACTATTCTGCGCACAGTTTATTTAGGCCACTGATACGGCTTTGAATATTGGACACGGCGACACGTGGACCTGATTCAGGGACACACACACCTAGCTGGACCCAAGGTGAACTACCCTGCACGAGGATATGACCCCATTCGTGTCGTGTCGGGTGCACGATACGCGTGCACACACGCACGAGCCTGTGCACACTGCACTGAATCAGTGTACTGTTTTGGGTTTAAATTGTTTTGGACACGGTTGTGTCATCGTGGTAGACACGATACACTTCTTGTGACACCTACACACCTAGTAGTTTCATTACCAACCATTATTTGTGTATCCTAACATGTTTTAATCATCAATTTCTAAATATCCCAAAAATCTGATACCTGTGTATGTTCACTGATTTTTTTCCCAGTTTTTGAATATGGATTTTGACGTTCGTTTTGATTAATTTAAGTGTAGTTATTTGCATGTTTAAGTCCCTAACATGGTTCTCCTATTAGTCATCTACCTGTGTGTAAGTTTTGGGATGTTTTTGTTGAGTTTGATTTCGAAAATGGGATGGAAGGGTTGGACTGTTATCTTTCAAATTTGAGAAATACAAACCTGTGTATTCGAACTGAATTCCTTTACTTTTAACTGAGAATATTTTGATATAAACCTGAGTCGAGTCACTGTGTATTGTATTATGGGTTGGCCTGTGAAAATCAGGTTTCCTTTATGTCAAAACCTGAGATTTGGTTGAACTTATAACATGCTAAGAACCTGAGAATTTCTGTTTTTGATTTCCTTTCTTTTCTCACTGAAATTGATGTTAAAATCTGAGTTTGCTTAACTCTAAAAACTGTTATGGATTTCTTCTATATTTCCTGAACTAAACCTATGATTTTCTCTTACACACATATGTGGACACACCCTCTTATTCCCCTCACATTCTCTCACTTTCACACACACTACTACACACACATAGCTCAAATTCTTGTATATACACACACACACACACATTGATTCTAAGATTCCCTCACACTCTATGCCATTCATTCACACACAAGCAATCACACACACACAAGCTTTCCTGTCACACAAGGACAGTCCCCCTCACTCACTCTTTACACATACACACACTCACTCTCTATATCCTATTTTCCTAATGTAGGTATATGTATATATGTAATGTATATATAATATGTGTATCTATATAAATAATATACGTATGTGTAATATATATGTATCTAATATAGATACTTGCAATGGATGAATAGATTATGTATGTATATATATATATATGTAAGTATCATATATATATAACTTGTGTGTACTAGTATATATGTATACATATATATATGTATTGTGGGAAATTAGTTATTAGCCTATGTGTTATGTATTAGATTATGTAAATATATCAAGAGTGTATCATGTTTAGATATAAATATTGTTATGTGTTATGGGTTGGCTTATAGGCATGATATAGCCTATGGCCTGTGTGTGTCTGCTTGACTAGTGAGTTTATATTAGACTTGTTTAGCCTTGTTGTAATGTCCCAGTCCCAAAATACGTAGGACTAGGAACGTAGACATGCCAGCTGTATTCATACGAAGTGTACTCCAATATATAGAATCCTCGTATAAGTACATAAGCTGTAAAATGCAGTAGAACCATAACTAATCTAATCCACACAAAATAAATGAATAAAAGATATCATATAATGAGAAAGAATTGTCTTGATACAATATGTTGGGCGGAGACAAATCCACTACCAACAAGTAAAGGAAAAATACATAAGAAAAGATATGAATTTGGTGAGCGAAGCGAAGATGATCCAAGCACAATCATCCTCAAAGTAACGGAGATGGTTACGGCTAGAGCTAAAGTACCTGCGAAAGACAATAGCACACACCTGGGGAGATAACCAGGTCCTCAGAGGGACGTAACAAGACACATAATATCATGCCATATAAACTGAATAAATATTGCTCAAATAAATAAGTCAATCGAATTATAACATGGTCCAATACGCACCTACTGAACGAGCGTACCATCCCCCCAACCAAACAAGGACAGGAGATGGTAAACTAATTCACGGTGACGTATCTTTCCATGCTATGAATCCAATATGGTATCCGGACCCCAACAAGGTTCAATACCTTCTCATCAAAGTAGTAAGTCACACCTACAACCAAACAAGGACAAGATGTGACGAACTAATTTGCGACAAGTTATTGTTCCAAGCCACGGTCAGATACAAGTACCCAAACCAAAAGTACTCGTACCTAACGGATAAAGGTGCCTATCCTTTCTAAGTGAAATGTAGTTAAGAACAATCCTTCCTACGCATGGGTCCTGGCTAAATAGGATCGGCATAGTCCCCCTTGGGCACCAGAGGCCCCATCAGTAAGAGCATGACGTTCCGCAGAATCGTCAGTGGCCATCAGTAATCATAGGTCATCAACCCCATATCTCTAGCGGAGAGTCCGGGTCACAAGGGAAGTGCATCGAAGCCCATACGCTAAGGAATTGTCCTCCCCGCCCAATGCCTACTATGTTGTATCCACAACACAAACCACTATAACCGCTAAGTCAAACTAGCATGCAATCTCTATCAGCGGTTATTTCTATCGCACGGCTTGTACGTACTGGTGGCCAGCCAATCACGCACTTCCGTGTCTTATATGCGACACACAATTTCGTGTTACAATGTGTCAAGGCCAATGAATGCAACACACAAGGTGGTCTCTTAAATCTAGGTTTAATGTGAGAAAAATAATACATAGCAGGAAATATAAATGAACAGTAAGTTCTAACAGGTTATGCCATGTATCACAGTTTATTTTGCATAAAGAAAATAAATAATGCATGAAATATGAGCTAAAATAAATAAACAGCAAATGGCAAGGTGTCTTGCCTGGTAGTACGTCTGGTGTGCTGCAATGATCAATGTGGCACGAACGGTGACTTCGATGTAACAACTACACAAGGGGACCTCTGTTGGTGGCACGGATAGTTTCATCAGGTCCAGGACGGTTAAATTGGTTAGGGTGGTCATAAGGTAGGCTTGAATTGGCGATCGAATAGGAAAGGGAGGTTGAGTCACGGACAGAAGGATAATTAAAGGAAATTTGATAAATAATATATTTGATTTCAGAAAACTATTTATAATTTTTAAAATATAATTTACTAGTCAACATGTGCTTTCAATAAATATCCGAAAAATCAAAAGTCGTTTTAAGACAGAACTGCAAGTTTTGTCAAATAATATTTTAGGCTAGAAACCCATATCTTATAATTCAAAAAAAATATTTTAAGCGAACTAAAATAATATTAGAAAAATAAATTACGGGTAAGAACCATATTTTAAAAAATATAATTTTATTAATAAGCTATAATTTAAAAATGCCACATAATAATATAGCAAATACAATTAAGGCTTCTAACCCAATGTTGAAAATATTATTTATACTTTACAACAATATGGATATTAATAATACTAATAATAATAATTATAAATACCAATAATAGATAACCTAATTTAATTAATTTTTTGTAATAAAAGTAAGATAATAATAATAATAAAGATACTAATAAAACAGAATATTACTACTACTACTAATAATAATAATAATAATAATAATAATAATAATAATAATAATAATAGTTATCATAAAAATTAAAAAAACAAAACAAAAAAAATAACAAACAAAACTGTGCATACTTCCAAAGCCATCTAACTCAAGAAATTACTAAAGTGTAACAAATATAAAAAATTTACACTGTTCTCTTCTCCCACAATGGAGAGAGAATGTTAAAAGGAAAAAAAAAGCTTGAGAAAAGAACAGGAGAGAGAGAGAGGCGGAGAGAATGAGCGAGCGAGGGAGAGTGGGGGTTGTTGGGGCTCCGAGCGGATCGGTGGGCGGAGCTGCGCGCGGCGTGGGTGTTGCACTGTCGACGCGGCGGCGGAGGGTTTCACCGCGGGTCGGAGCGGAGAAGAAGAGGCAGAGGGAGAGAGGTGCGATGGCGCTCGACGGGAGAGAGGAAGCAGGGCGGAGCTGCCGGAGTGGGTTAGTCGTTGGCGCAGCGCGGAGGGGCTCGGATGGAAGGGCGGCGATGGAGGCTACTCCGGCGCTGTGGGGCCGGATGCGGCGGCGGGGTTTCGTGTTGCGGGGAGGAAATGGAGCGGAACGGAGGGAAAGCGGGGAGTCGGTCCGGCCAAGGCGATGCGGAGGGGAAAAGAGCGGGCTGGGGTCGGTCGGCTCCGGCGGGGAGTTGGCCACGCACGACGGAGGAAGGGGTTTGGCCACGCGGAGGTCGATGTACGTGCGGCGGTGGGTCAAATAGAGACGGAGAAGTGGCGACGGTGAACGGTGGGATCTCGTCGGAGGGATAGGCGGAGATGGACGGGTTCAGGCGGCGATCGGGAGCTGAGCTGGTGAAGAACGCTCACCGCGGTCGGTGGAGACGATATCGAGACGAGAGCCGAAGAAGGGTCTCGATGGGGCTCACGGAGGGGCTCAGATCTGTGCTCGACGCGGCGATTAGGTATGGATTTTATTTGCCCAATTTTTCTCTTTGGTGTGGGGTTTCTACCGGTGTGGTGGTCGGTCATATGGCCGGAGGACGGTTGGTCGAGCGAGGCGACAGTGGTGATGGCACAGGGGTGACAGGGAGTTCGATAGGCCGATGGTGGTCGGGTTGGGTGCTGGATGATGTTGCGGGTTGATGGTGGTCGGGTTAGGTGGTCGGGGACAACCGACAAAGTCGGCGTCGTAGCCATGGTAGTGATGGCGGGTTGAGATTGGGTATGGCGAAGGAGGATGGTAGCGGACAAGGCAGAATTAGGGTTAGGAATTGGAATTTGATGTATCGTGCCGGGTTGTCGGCACGGAGGAGGAGCAATGTATATGTGTAATTAATAGAATAAGAAATTGGATGGACACAGACACGATACATGTAGATTTATGGAGGTAATTTGTGGAGAAATAATGAATGATAGAAATTGGAGGAGTACCTGCCTATTTATAGGATGTGGGAATTCCCAATTAGATAAGAATTAGGATTCCTTTAAACCCAATTTAGATATTTCCTAATTTAATTTAAAATCAATCCAAATCCAAATACAAATCAAATTTAAATCTAATTAAATTTTTAGTTTAAAATCAATGTGATAAATCAAATTTCAAATGTTTCACTATTTAAATAAATCCATAAATTCAAGTCAAGATTTAAATCGCCACAAAGATTTCGAAATATATTTTCTAAAATACCAATAATAATAATTTCAAAAATAATAATTATTTTTAAATATCTTTTTGAATAATAAAATATTAATATTAATAAATCTCAAAAATTACATTTTTATTAAAAATAGACTAATAAATAATTACGAAATATATGTATGCACAAATAATGCATACATGATTATACTTTTTCTAGTATACAATAAAATATTATTTATGATTAATAACTGCTAAAAACAAAATGCCTTTTATATCAAGAATATTATATATAATATTTTGAAAGTGTATAATAAAATAGAAAAAATGTTTTTTTTCTAAAATATGTACGCTCGCAATATTTGCATTCGACGAGCAAGAAAGTAAAATTTCGTGCGCGACATACAATATGACTACGCGACGTACAATACAAATAAAATAATAAAATAATAAAATTAATTAGTACCAAAATCAATAAAAAATAGTAGAAATTTAGGGGTTTTACATCCTACCCAACTTAAAAGAATTTCGTCCTCGAAATTAAGAATTCGTAGGGGGTGAGAAGACACAACGATAGATAGAAGGGTTCGAAGTTTATATGGTCGTAGTCTAGGTTGAGGATATAATTAAGAGACGATTGTAATCACTCTTAAATTCAAGTGATTAGAAAGTCAAGATTGTAAATTTAGGGTCGAGGGAAAGGTCGAGTAGTTCAAGACAAAGATATGGTTACATTGGGTGGTAATGGTCATGGTGATAGGACAGTTAGAGGAAGTTCTAGTATAACGCCATCGTCCTTCCAAAGTAGGTGAAGGCAAAAGCAATATAGAGTTCGAAGGAGGCGTTATCGAATACGAATACGTGGTTCAAAGGCGACCAAATAATTCAAAAGGAGTTGCCAAGGCAGTCGCAGATGGGACTCTAGAGGACAAGTTTAGCTATGTCCCATCCACGTAAAATAATAGACAAAAGTGAACCAAAGTGCACTTGGTTGATCAGACCATTATGCACCGGTTCTGATTAGACAATAGGCTAGTGAGCGCTCAATAGCATATGTCATGAACAAACTCGATAAAGAATAAGCTTGCAAAAACTAGGCTACATTAGCATCATTAGTCAAAATGGTAAATACATAGGCATGAGAGATTAAGATTTAAAGAATGTAGAATGATTCTAAGTCATACAGTCGTCATATAGTCTTCTTGTCCAAGTCCTTGGTTGGCTAGACGGGTTAGGTCCTCTAGATTCTAGGATCTAAATAAGCTTGCTATATAGGTCGCTAGGTCAAAGGGGTTGCTAGTTCATAAGGTATTCTACCCAACTTAAAGAATTAAACTAATGGTGTTTTGGGACAACTAACTAGTAGGGTCAATATCTAGCAAGCACGAAGGGAAGATAAGAATAGGGATGGAAGGAAGCAAGCAAGATGCAATTGATGAGTCAAACGGTAGATAAAATCAAGGAAAGAGGTCAAGTGTGTGGATGAGATCCTAGACTTCTAATCCTATACGCAGGCTTGCTTGGTACAGTAAAGTAACCAAACAATTTATCTTGACCTGCATGGGCCACCACAAAAACATGTAATGCCCCAGTCCCAAAATACATAGGACTAGGAACGTAGACATGCCAGCTGTATTCATACGAAGTGTACTTCAATATATGGAATCCTCGTATAAGTACATAAGCTGTAAAATACAGTAGAACCATAACTAATCTCATCCACACAAAATAAATGAATAAAAGATATCATATAATGAGAAAGAATTGTCTTGATACAATATGTTGGGCGGAGACAAATCCACTACCAACAAGTAAAGGAAAAATACATAAGAAAAGATATGAATTTGGCGAGCGAAGCAAAGATGATCCAAGCATAATCATCCTCAAAGTAACGGAGATGGTCACGGCTAGAGCTAAAGTACCTGCGAAAGACAATAGCACACACCTAGGAAGATAACCAGGTCCTCAGAGGGACATAACAAGACATATAATATCATGCCATATAAACTGAATAAATATTGCTTAAATAAATAAGTCAATCGAATTATAACATGGTCCAATACGCACCTACTGAACGAGCGTACCATCCCCCCAACCAAACAAGGACAGGAGATGGTAAACTAATTTATGGTGACGTATCTTTCCATGCTATGAATCCAATATGGTATTCGGACCCCAACAAGGTTTAATACCTTCTCATCGAAGTAGTAAGTCACACCTACAACCAAACAAGGACAAGATGTGACGAACTAATTTGCGACAAGTTATTGTTCCAAGCCACGGTCAGATACAAGTACCCAAACCAAAAGTACTCGTACCAACGGATAAATGTGCCTATCCTTTCTAAGTGAAATGTAGTTAAGAACAATCCTTCCTACGCATGGGCCCTGGCTAAATAGGATCGACATAGTCCCCTTTGGGCACCAGAGGCCCCATCAGTAAGAGCATGACGTTCCGTAGAATCGTCAGTGGCCGTCAGTAATCATGGGTCATCAACCCCGTATCTCCAGCGGAGAGTCCGGGTCACAAGGGAAGTGCATCGAAGCCCATATGCTAAGGAATTGTCCTCCCCGTCCAATGCCTACTGTGTTGTATCCACAACACAAACCACTATAATTGCTAAGTCAAACTAGCATACAATCTCTATCAGCGGTTATTCCTATCGCACGGCTTGTACGTACTGGTGGCCAACCAATTACGCACTTCCGTGTCCTACATGCGACACACAATTTCATGTTACAACATGTCAAGGCCAATGAATGCAACACACAAGGTGGTCCCTTAAATCTAGATTTAATATGAGAAAAATAATACATAGCAGAAAATATAAATGAACATTAAGTTCTAACAGGTTATGCCATGTATCGTAGTTTATTTTGCATAAAGAAAATAAATAATGCATGAAATATGAGCTAAAATAAATAAACAGCAAATGGCAAGGTGTCTTGCCTGGTAGTACGCCTGGTGTACTGCAATGATTAATGTGGCACGAATGGTGACTTCTATGTAACAACTACACAAGGAGACCTCTGTTGGTGGCACGGATAGTTTTATCAGGTCCAGGACGGTTAAATTGGTTAGGGTGGTCATAAGGTAGGCTTGAATTGGCGATCGAATAGGAAAGAGAGGTTGAGTCACGGACAGAAGGATAATTAAAGGAAATTTGATAAATAATATATTTGATTTCAGAAAACTATTTATAATATTTAAAATATAATTCATTAGTCAACATGTGCTTTCAATAAATATCCGAAAAATCAAAAGTCGTTTTAAGGCAGAACTGTAAGTTTTGTCAAATAATATTTTAGGCTAAAAACCCATATCTTATAATTCAAAAAAAAAAATTTAAGCGAACTAAAATAATATTAGAAAAATAAATTACGGGTAAGAACCATATTTTAAAAAAATATAATTTTATTAATAAGCTATAATTTAAAATGCCACATAATAATATAGCAAATACAATTAAGGCTTCTAACCCAATGTTGAAAATATTATTTATACTTTACAATAATATGGTTATTAATAATACTAATAATAATAATTATAAATACCAATAATAGATAACCTACTTTAATCAATTTTCTGTAATAAAAGTAAGATAATAACAATAATAATAAAGATACTAATAAAACAGAATATTACTAATAATAATAATAATAATAATAATAATAATAATAATAATATTAGCTATCATAAAAAGTAAAAAAACAAAACAAAAAAAAATAACAAACAAAACTGCGCATACTTCCAAAGCCACCTAACTCAAGAAATTACTAAAGTGTAACAAATGTAAAAAATTTACACTGTTCTCTTCTTCCACAGTGGAGAGAGAATGTTAAAAGGAAAAAAAAGCTTGAGAAAAGAACGGGAGAGAGAGAGAGACGGAGAGAATGAGCGAGCGAGGGAGAGTGAGGGTCGTTGGGGCTCCGAGCGGATCGATGGGCGGAGCTACGCGCGGCGTGGGTGCTGCACTGTCGACGCGACGGCGGAGGGTTTCACCGCGGGTCGGAGCGAAGAAGAAGAGGCGGAGGGAGAGAGGTACGGTGGCGCTCGGTGGGAGAGAGGAAGCAAAGCGGAGCTGCCGGAGTGGGTTGGTCGTCGGCACAGCACGGAGGGGCTCGGATGGAAGGGCGGCGACGGAGGCTA
The DNA here is from genome assembly GCA_029216955.1 of Iris pallida. Classification (NCBI taxonomy): domain Eukaryota; kingdom Viridiplantae; phylum Streptophyta; class Magnoliopsida; order Asparagales; family Iridaceae; genus Iris; species Iris pallida. The sequence continues at coordinate 11,337,974 of JANAVB010023800.1, forward strand.
CTCCGGCGCTGTGGGGCCGGATGCGGCGGCGGGGTTTCGTGCTACGGGGAGGAAATGGAGCAGAACGGAGGGAAAGCAGGGAGTCGGTCCGGCCAAGGCGAGGCGGAGGAGAAAAGAGCAGGCTGGGGTCGGTCGGCTCCGGCGGGGAGTTGGCCACGCGAGGCGGAGGAAGGGGTTCGGCCACGCGGATGTTGATGTACGTGCGGCGGCGAGTCAAAGAGAGGCGGAGAAGTGGCGACGGTGAGCGGTGGGATCTCGCCAGAGGGATAGGCGAAGATGGACGGGTTCAGGCGGCAATCGAAAGCTGAGCTGGTGAAGAACGCTCACCGCGGTCGGTGGAGACGATCTCGAGACGAGAGCCGAGGAAGGGTCTCGACGGGGCTCACGGAGGGGCTCAGATCTGTGCTCGATGCGGCGGTTAGGTATGGATTTTATTTGTCCAATTTTTCTCTTTGGTGTTGGTTTTCTACCGGTTTGGTGGTCGGTCATATGGCCGAAGGACGGTTGGTCGGGCGAGGCAACAGTGGTGATGGCACGGGGGTGACGGGGAGTTCGATAGGCCGATGGTGGTCGGGTTGGGTGCTGGATGATGTTGGGGGTTGATGGTGGTCGGGTTAGGTGGTCGGGGACAACCGATGAAGTCGGGGGCGTAGCCATGGTAGTGATGGCGGGTTGAGATTGGGTTTGGCGAAGGAGGATGGTAGCAGACAAGGCGGAATTAGGGTTAGGAATTGGAATTTGATATATCGTGTCGGGTTGTCGGCACGGAGGAGGAGCAATGTATATGTGTAATTAATGGAATAAGAATTTGGATGGACATAGACACGATACACGTAGATTTGTGGAGGTAATTTATGGAGAAATAATGAATGATAGAAATTGGAGGAGTACCTGCCTATTTATAGGATATGGGAATTTCCAATTAGATAAGAATTAGGATTCCTTTAAACCCAATTTAGATATTTCCTAATTTAATTTAAAATCAATCCAAATACAAATACAAATCAAATTTAAATCTAATTAAATTTTTAGTTTAAAATCAATGTGATAAATCAAATTTCAAATGTTTCACTATTTAAATAAATCCATAAATTCAAATCAAGATTTAAATCGCCACAAAGATTTTGAAATATATTTTTCCAAAATACCAATAATAATAATTTTGAAAATAATAATTATTGTTAAATATCTTTTGAATAATAAAATATTAATATTAATAAATCTCAAAAATTACATTTTTATTAAAAATAGACTAATAAATAATTACGAAATATATGTATGCACAAATAATGCATACATGATTATACTTTTTCTAGTATACAATAAAATATTATTTATGATTAATAACTTCTAAAAACAAAATGCCTTTCATAGAAAGAATATTATATATAATATTTTGAAAGTGTATAATAAAATAGAAAAATATTTTTTTCTAAAATATGTACGCTCGCACATATTCGTATTCGACGAGCAAGAAAATAAAATTTCGTGCACGACATACAATATGACTACGCGACGTACAATACAAATAAAATAAAAAAATAAAAAAATTAATTAGTACCAAAATCAATAAAAAAATAGTAGTAATTTAGGGGTTTTACACTTGTTTAGACTAGTTTGGGCTAGTTAGACCTAGAATGACTTGTTAGACCTAGTTTGGACTTGTTAGACCTAGGTTGACCATAGTTGACCTAGTTTGACTTCTAGGGTTGACCAGAGTTGACCAAGAGTTAACTTTGGCCTAGATTGACCTAGATTCATGTAGAATGCATTGTAGTGCTTCATTTTACCATTCTGGACTTGTTGTGACTTGTGCTGTTCTAAATAGGAGCCAGACACCACTCCTCGGACAGTACTTTCATCTTGGACACTCAGATACCAGACGAGTACATTTTCTGATCATTTTATATCATGTTTAGAATTATATTTCTACTTTAAATTACCTTACTTGATACTGTCACGTTGGTCACATGGATTAGTATTATATGGATCCTTTCTTGAGATGTTATCCCCTCAGGGAGCATCGTATACTACATGTTCTGTGCGTTTCACTTACATGGTGTATCACTATGCTTCACGGTTCATTGATCACTTGTGACATGTACTCTCATGATTACAGAGTCCTCCTTGAATCACCCTATTTATGGGCATTCCTAGAATCACCCATTTATGGGCATCCATGTATCACCCCTTGTGGGCCTTTGCATGGAATCATAACATAACCGGGTTGGATCCTTGTGTATTGGTTGTGGGTACGGGAGAGTAGAAGTAGACATGTGAATAATATCCAAGTAGTATCTCATCTGATCACCTCCTTAGAGTCTCATCAGAATCTCCTATGCCATTCACATGTTTATATTGTACTCTGACTCACTAGCTACTGATAGTTCTCTATTTATAGTATATATATTTCTATTACAACTTTCTCTGTTTACATCCTGTATCTTCTTTCAGTTCATGTATCTTACTTTACTGTATGATTATATTTTCTAACCTGTTATGAACTGTTGAGATGTATTGTGCTCGCTCCTGTCCTGACTGGACCTGTTAAAAATATTACAGAGGACGAAGAGGAGGCTGGTGTGGATACCTATTACGGTGCTACCTTAGATGAGATATTGGACCTGGACCAGCAGCAGGTCCCACTAGCTGTGGATGACACACCCTTAGACTGGGATGTTTCATTTACAGTACTCTTGGATGATTGTATATATTTGATACTGGGGATATGTATTTATCTTAGACACTTAGACTCTCTATTGTACTTGGGATTTCCTTTATGTTCAGCAGTTTTTTTCTATCTATCTGCTATCTTATCATCTGCCTTAGTTGTGATTGAGTTTACTTTCTGCTATGTCACCCCCATTCGGGGAGTATAAACTGTTTAGCTTTATATTGTTAGATATTGTGACCTAGGACAGCGTTCTACCGCCGACACTACGGCGTAGACAGGACGTACCTACTTTTCGTGCCCTTACTCTACGGTATTTAGTGGTGGCCCATGCAGGTCTAGATTAGAAATGTAGTGGTATTCGAACTAGAATATCACTGCAGCCTGTAGTAGAATTAGAGAATATTTGAAGGTACTCAATCACATTAGGAAAAACTCTTTATCAGATTTCGTATATCTAAATTTTGCTGCTTATTGCCTTTCTTTGAATTTTAACTGTCCTCCTTTGATATTTCGACCCATTCTCAGCAATTGTTTCTTTTTGATCTGTGTCTCCAGGATGGTTGAGACGAGGTCGCATCGCCAGGGCCAGGGGGACGCTGATGAGAGGTCTGCCACCTCTTATACTCAGCAGCCAGCCCCTGGTACCACGGCCCCAGTCATGCCAGCTGGGGTAGGCGTTTTGGCAGCTTTCGGAGGAGCCCCACCACCTGTGAGGCATGAGCTGAGTCTGGTGATTCCGGATGTGCTTCAGCAGCAGCAGCCACCTGCGGGGACAGTTGACATTGTTCAGCTGTTTGGCTTCTTCCACAGTACATGGAGGGTCAGCAGACCCAGCAGCAGAGGCACATAGCAGAGCTCACACGAGGCATTGAGCTAGCAGTGACTGCAGTAGAGAGAGTCATAGCTCAGCCAATGGCAGCCCCGCAGCCGCACCAGCCATGGAAGAAGGGTATCCAAGATTTCCAGAAGATGCACCCGAGGGACTTCCGAGGGACAGAGGGGATCTTGTATGCCGATGAGTGGATCGAGCACATGGAGGAGATATTCCGGATGGCTGAGATCCCAACGAGGCTCCAGATAGAGGCAGCGGCCAGCATGATGTAGAATCTGGCCCGTACATGGTACCAGACCGACCCGAGGGTTGGCACAGTAGGACAAACTTGGGCAGCATTAAAGAAGCTGTTCAAGGAGAAGTTCTTTTCAGACGCAGCGCTGGGAGCCCTCGAGACCCAGTTCGAGGCCCTAGTCTAGGGTAGCCAGTCCGTGGAGGAGTACGCAAGAGAGTTCTGCCGCCTGAGCAGATTTATGGAGGACTTGTCGGAGACGACGAAGGCCCGGAGGTTCCGGAAGGACTTGGTAAAGGAGGTCAAGTCCTACACCAATAATGCTCGCAGCGCTACATTTGAGGAGATCCTGTGGACGCACTAGCTGCAGAGAATGATCTTGAGCTTAGGCTCAATAGAGGGTGAGACTCCCAGGGAGGCAGTAGTAGCGGAGGACCGGCTAAAAGGCCGTACTTTCAACAGCAGCACCAGCAGCACCACCAGCAGCAGAGGTTCCAGCCATAGCAGTTTTATCAGCCGAGGCACCAGCCAGTACAGCATCAGCAGCAGAGGGTGCAGCAGCAGGCACCGAGGCATCAGGCCACCACCTGTGCTTATTGCAAGAAGCCAGGGCACGGGTGGAACGAGTGTAGGAAGAGACTGGGTAAGTGCCTAGTATGTGGCTCAGGAGAACATCAGATGAAGAAGTGTCTCATAGCACGAGCAGCTCAGGGAGGAGGAGCCAGAGCTCTAGCAGGCCAGCAAAGGGGACCAGCCCTGCCGACCCAGTAGCAGAGATTTGTTCAGCATCAGCAGCAGGCCAGGGGAGGCCAGCAGGGGCAAGATTTTGCCATGGCAGCTAAGGACGCAGAGGTGGTAGGAGAGCTGATCGCAGGTTCGATTCTCCTCGACTCCAGTCCAGCTTTTGTATTATTTGATTCCGGTGCTTCGTATAGTTTTATATCAGTATCTTTTACGATTAGACACGGTATCATAGCTGAATCGTTGCCTAGGACTTACAAGATCACGACCGGGGGTGACATTATCCTCGTACATGATGTTTGTAAGGGTCGGAGAGTTGTTTTGGAAGGCCACAAGTTAGAGGTGATCCTGCTCGTAATGCCATTGCCGAACAACGATATAGTACTCGGCATGGATTGGTTGAGCAGGCACCACGCCAGCATTAATTGCAGAGGGCGTAGAGTTCTCTTCAGAGCGCCGGGGGAGCCAGAGTTTGAGTACTCCAGACGTCAGGTGGAGCAGAGCAGCAGAGTTTTCTATGAAGTCTCAGTTGAGGAGCAGGCGATTCTACACCCCTTGATAGCAGAGTATATGGATATTTTCCCAGAGGAGTTGTCGGAATTGCCACCAGACAGAGACATAAAGTTCTCGATCGACTTGGTTCCAGGAGCAGAACCTATCTCTCAGCATGTCTATCGAGTGAACAACAGTGAGTTGGTGGAGCTGAAGAAGCAAGTGGATGAGCTGCAGGACAAGGGCTTCATCCGCTCGAGTTCGTCGCCATGGGGTGCACTAGTGTTGTTTGTGCCGAAGAAGGATGTGTCAGTACGGATGTGTATTGACTATAGGGCACTCAACAACCTCACGATCAAGAACAAATACCCACTGCCGCGGATCGACGATCTTTTTGACCAGTTGAGCGAAGCTCGAGTATTTTCCAAGATTGTTCTGAGGTCGGGATATCACCAGGTGAAGGTGAAGAGGGAGGATATTCCCAAGACCGCTTTCAGGACGCGGTACGGGCAGTTTGAGTTTTTTGTTATGCCGTTTGGGCTAACCAATGCACCAGCAATATTTATGAACCTTATGAACAAGGTGTTCCACCAGTACCTGGATCAGTTTGTGGTGGTGTTTATTGACGACATCTTGGTATATTCCAAGACTGAGGAGGAGCACGAGGAGCATTTGAGGATAGTGCTGGAGACTCTCAGGAAGGAGCAGCTTTACGGGAAGCTCTCCAAGTGTGAGTTCTTCTTGGACCGGGTAGACTTTTTGGGGCATGTGGTGACTGGAGATGGTATCTCAGTTGACCCCAAAAAGATTGTAGCAGTTGAGGCATAGGCAACGCCGACTTCAGTTGCAGAGATCAGGAGTTTTCTGGGGCTAGCAGGATATTATCGGAGATTTGTGCAGGATTTCTCCCGAGTTGCAGAGCTGTTGACTCGGTTGACCAGGAAGGATGTTGAGTTCGTTTGGTCAGAGGAGTGTCAGGCAGCTTTTGATGAGTTGAAGAAGCGGCTTACGACAGCTCCGATTCTGACATTGCCTTCAGGATCAGGTGGATTCACTATTTATAGTGATGCTTCAAGGAAGGGGCTGGATTGTGTCTTGCAGCAGCATGGGAAGGTGATTGCCTATGCTTCCAGGCAATTACGTCCCCATGAGAAGAACTACCCTACCCATGACCTGGAGCTGGCAGCGGTGATATTTGCTCTGAAGTTGTGGAAGCATTATCTGTATGGAGAGAGGGTGGAGATCTTCACAGATCACAAGAGCTTAAAGTATGTATTCACTCAGAAGGAGTTGAACATAAGGCAGCACAGATGGCTAGAGTTGATGAAGGACTTTGACATCCTACTTCAGTATCACCCAGGGAAGGCCAACGTGGTTGCCGATGCCTTGAGTAGGTATCCGACAGCCATGTGTTTGACCATGGATCGGCATTTGCTTGCAGCCTTGGAGAGCCTTGGGATTGAGGTGATCGTGCCCGGGGTACATATGCAGTTATGGGGGATGCAGATTCAGTCAGACTTGGTGGAGAGGATCAAGGCGACTCAGTTTGAGGACGTTGCTCTACGGTGTCTCCGAGAGCAGGTTCGAGCAGGATTGGTGGACGGCGAGTTTTCTCTTGCAGATGATGGTGCCTTGAGGCACGGTGCCAGATTATGTGTGCCCAGCGGAGAGCTCAGGAAGCAGATTTTGCAGGAGGCCCACTGATCTCAGTACTCTATACACCCTGGTGCCAACAAGATGTATCGAGATCTGAGAGAGCATATTTGGTGGCCCGGGATGAAGCGGGAGGTGGCTCGCTTCGTAGCTAGGTTTTTGGTCTGTCAGCAGGTCAAGGCGGAGGGACAGAGGCCCGGTGGATTATTGTAGCCGTGTCCATTCCTGAGTAGAAATGGGAGCATATCACTATGGACTTCGTATCAGATTGCCGCGTACACCAGGAAGAAAAGACGCAATTTGGGTCATCGTTGACAGGTTGACCAAATCGGCCCACTTCTTGCCATTCAAGGTGGGTACGTCTACAGAGAGGCTTGCGGAGATGTATATGCGACAGATAGTCAGGATTCACGGGGTTTCGGATAGCATCATCTCAGATCGGGATAGTCGCTTTACTTCCTATTTCTGGAGGAGTCTGCAGACTAACTTGGGCACTCAGCTCAAGTTTAGTACCGCATACCACCCCCAGACGGACGAACAGTCAGAGAGGACTATTCAGACACTTGAGGATATACTGCGGACGTGCATCTTCGACTTTGGAGGTTCCTGGGAGGATCATCTTCATTTGGTGGAGTTTGCTTACAATAACAGTTTCCAGGCCAGCATCGAGATGTCACCTTTCGAGACTATGTACGGGCGTAGGTGTCGTATACCCTTATCTTGGGATGATGTTGGTGAGCGAGCTTTACTGGAGCCAGAGATGGTTGTTGACACAGCCGAGAAGGTGAAGCTCATCAGGAACAGACTTCGCATGGCGCAGGACAGACATCGACACTGGGCCGATAGCCACCGGAGGCCCTTAGAGTTTGAGGTACAGATTAGAGTAGGATTAGATTTAGGTTTGATTGTTTGTGTTTTATTAGTCATGTTTGTTTATCATAATTAATTGTGACCATGCTTATGATTAGGTCGGAGACCAGGTTTTCTTGAGGATATCTCTGACTCGTGGTACGATACGTTTTGGAGGAGGCGGGAAGCTTAGCCCGCGCTTCATCGGCCCTTTCGTTATCAGCGGAAGAGTCGGTGACGTGGCATACAGGCTAGACATGCCACCTGCACTAGTGGGGGTCCACAACACATTCCATGTATCACAATTGTGACGGTACGTCGATGACCCTAGCCATGTGCTTGATCATTCGGAGATTGAGGTTGGGCCTTCTCTCAGCTATCTAGAGCAGCCAGTGAAGATTCTGGATCGACGGGATAAGGTTCTGAGGAACCAGGTGATACCTTTGGTACGCGTCGCATGGAGGCATCATTCTCCAGGAGAGTCTACCTGGGAGTGGGAGGATGAGATGCGCGAGTGTTACCTATATCTTTTTGGACCTTGAGGTATACTTTTTATCCTTCTCATCAGTTGCATTTCGCCTTTCAATTTTGAGGACGAAATTCTTTTAAGGAGGGTAGATTTGTCACTATCACATTTCTAGTTTGAGGGTATTTTTTTCATTTTTGGGGTTATTTGAATTTATTAGAATTTATTTGAATTTATGGGAATTTTTAGAAATTATTTTGGAATTATTTGAATGATGGTTGACTAGGTTGACTTTGACGAGCAATGACCTTGGTAGACTAACCTAGGAGCTAACCCTAGTTGAGTTTGGACTTGGTTAGGTCATGCAACCCTAGTTAGACTAGAGTTGACCTATGGTTTAGTTATTGACTCAAGTTAGGATATTAAGTCATAAGCCATGACTTGTGGTTGAACCCTTAATCAACAACTTAGCCATAGAAGCCCAAAGCCCATTAGCTAATGCCTAACCCTAACCCTAACAATTCTTGGTCGGCCACCACACCCACATTGGGAATCCCCTCTATAAATATTCTCCTCCATTTAGGGCTAGCCTCTTTAGGAAAGAACAAGTTTAGAAAGAGGTATTTTCCCAACTTCATAAATCCCTAGAAAATCTATTTTAACTCCTTTTTAATCCAAACAAATTGCAATAGGTTCTAATTAATGTTTTCTTGCTGTTGGAACTTGTTAATCTCAGTTTCCTATCAATTTGAAGGAGTTTGGTGGCTTTTGGAGATCCTCATTGAAGGAGCTTTTGTGTTGAAGAACACACATAGGTATTTTCCAATCCATCCATTAAAATTAGGTTTTAATTGCATGAATACCTAGTCCTAAGTGTCCTGGTCCTGTAGGAATAGGGTTTGTGGATTTTCGTGTCTTGTACGTGTCCGTATCGGACACGTATCAGTGATGTATGCAAGTGTTTGACGAAATGCCCCAATGGGCATTTCGATTTGTTTTTGTGGAAGTTTTTGAATAGAAAATGTCGATTTGATGTGGCTTATACGATTCTAGTACTCTGAGTTTGTTTCAGTGTCGTGTCGAGTCGCTTTGACACATGTGCACACGCGGTTGGATACGCGCGCGCGGCCTGGGCGCATCCCCTGCTACTCGGGGCTCCTGTAGGACACGACACAGGTTCATTCGACACGAAACTTGGTGGACACGAGGGGGCATGCACTGACATCATGCCCCCAAAGTTTTATTGGGTCTCGTGTAGGGGTTAGAAAGAAATCAGTCGCGCACGGGAATTTCACTGTTCTGCGCATAGTTTATTTAGGCCACTGATACAGCTTTGAATATTGGACACGACGATACGTGGACCTGATTCAGGGACACACACACCTAGCTGGACCCTAGGTGAACTACCCTGTACGAGGACACGACCCCATTCGTGTCGTGTCGGGTGCACGACACGCGTGCACACACGCACGAGCCTGTGCACACTGCACTGAATTAGTGCACTATTTTGGGTTTAAATTGTGTTTGGACACGACTGTGTCATCGTGGTAGACACAAGACACTTCCTGTGACACCTACACACCTAGTAGTTTTATTACCAACCGTTATTTGTGTATCCTAACATGTTTTAATCATCAATTTCCAAATATCCTAAAAATCTGATACCTGTGTATGTTCACTGATTTTTCCCCAGTTTTTGAATATAGATTTTGACGTTCGTTTTGATTAATTTAAGTGTAGTTATTTGCATGTTTAAGTCTCTAACATGGTTCTCCTATTAGTCATCTACCTATGTGTAAGTTTTGGGATGTTTTTGTTGAGTTTGATTTCGAAAATAGGATGGAAGGGTTGGACTGTTATCTTTCAAATTTGAGAAATGCAAACCTGTGTATTCGAACTGAATTCCTTTACTTTTAACTGAGAATATTTTGATATAAACCTGAGTTGAGTCACTGTGTAATGTATTATGGGTTGGCCTGTGAAAATCAGGTTTCCTTTATGTCAAAACCTGAGATTTGGTTGAACTTATAACATGCTAAGAACCTGAGAATTTCTGTTTTTGATTTCCTTTCTTTTCTCACTGAAATTGATGTTAAAATCTGAGTTTGCTTAACTCTAAAAACTGTTATGGATTTCTTCTATATTTCCTGAACTAAACCTATGATTTCCTCTTACACACATATGTGGACACACCCTCTTATTCCCCTCACATTCTCTCACTTTCACACACACCACTACACACACATAGCTCACATTCTTGTATACACACACACACATTGATTCTAAGATTCCCTCACACTCTATTCCATTCATTCATACACAAGCAATCACACACACATACAAGCTTTCCTGTCACAGAGGGACAGTCTCCCTCACTCACTCTTCACACATACACACACTCACTCTCTCTATATCCTATTTTCCTAATGTAGGTATATGTATATATGAATGTATATATAATATGTGTATCTATATAAATAATATATGTATGTGTAATATATATGTATCTAATATAGATACTTGCAATGGATGAATAGATTATGTATGTGTATATATATATATATATATATATATATATATATATATATATATATATATATATATATATATATATATATATGTAAGTATCATATATATATATAACTTGTGTGTACTAGTATATATGTATACATATATATATATATATGTATTGTGGGAAATTATATATATATGTAAAAAAAATATATATATATATATATATATGTATTGTGGGAAATTAGTTATTAGCCTATATGTTATGTATTAGATTATGTAAATATATCAAGAGTGTATCATGTTTAGATATAAATATTGTTATATGTTATGGGTTGGCTTATAGGCATGATATAGCCTATGGCCTGTGTGTGTCTGCTTGACTAGTGAGTTTAGATTAGACTTGTTTAGCCTTGTTTAGACTAGTTTGGGCTAGTTATACCTAGAATGACTTGTTTGACCTAGTTTGGACTTGTTAGACCTAGTTTGACCATAGTTGACCTAGTTTGACTTCTAGGGTTGACCAGAGTTGACCAAGAGTTAACTTTGGCCTAGATTGACCTAGATTCATGTAGAATGCATTGTAGTGCTTCATTTTACCATTCTGGACTTGTTGTGACTTGTGCGATTCTAAATAGGAGCTAGACACCACTCCTCGGATAGTACTTTCATCTTGGACACTCAGATACCAGGCGAGTACATTCTCTAATCATTTTATATCCTGTTTAGAATTATATTCCTGCTTTAAATTACTTTACTTGATACTGTCATGTTGGTCACACGGATTAGTACTATATGGATCATTTCTTGAGATGTTATCCCCTCAGGGAGCATCGTATACTATATATTCTGTGCGTTTCACTTACATGGTGTATCACTATGCTTCACGGTTCATTGATCACTTGTGACATGTACTCTCATGATCACAGAGTCTTTCTTGAATCACCCCATTTATGGGCATTCCTAGAATCACCCATTTATGGGCATTCATGTATCACCCCTTGTGGGCCTTTGCATGGAATCATAACATAACCTGGTTGGATCCTTGTGTATTGATTGGGGGTACGAGGGAGTAGAAGTAGACATGTGAATAATATCTAAGTAGTATCTCACCTGATCACCTCCTTAGTGTCTCATCAGAATCTCCTATACTATTTACATGTTTATATTGTACTCTGACTCACTAGCCACTGATAGTTCTCTATTTACAGTATATATATTTCCATTTCAGCTTTCTCTGTTTACATCCTATATCTTCTTTCAGTTCCTGTATCTAACTTTATTGCATGATTATATTTTCTAACCTGCTATGAACTGTTGAGATGTATTGTGCTCGCTCCTATCCTGACTGGACCTGTTGAAAATATTACAGAGGACGAGGAGGAGGCTGATGTGGATACCTATTACGGTGCTACCTTAGATGAGATGTTGGACCTGGACCAGCAGCAGGTACCACTAGCTGTGGATGACACACCCTTAGACTAGGATGTTTCATTTACAGTACTCTTGGATGATTGTATATATTTAATACTGGGGATATGTATTTATCTTAGACACTTAGACTCTCTGTTGTACTTGGGATTTCCTTTCTGTTCAGCAGTTTTATCTATCTATCTGCTATCTTATCATCTGCCTTAGTTGTGATTGAGTTTACTTTCTGCTATGTCACCCCCATTCGGGGAGTATAAACTGTTTAGCTTTATATTGTTAGATGTTGTGACCTAGGACAACGTTCTATCGCCGACACTGCGGCGTAGGCTGGACGTACCCACTTCTTGTGCCCTTACTCTAGGGTGCGGGTCGTGACACCTTGTGTCTAGTTGCTTATCTTATTTTCAGTTTCATTCTATCATATATTTAGCGTACATTCACGTTCTTGATTCTGTTATACATTCATTATATATTTTTTTGCTTTCGTGTTCACTCGTGTTCCGTGATAGAGTCATCTAGTCCTACACCACTAATTTTCCTGACCTGACTTAACTTGGCTTGACATGACTTGAGTAGGACTTGACTTTGACATTCTATAGATTGTGAGAGCTTACCTTGACTACGGTCTATAGGATTATTTTACTAGGAATGGCTACAATCTCGGTTGTGAGTGCTTGCCTTGACTACGATTGAGATACTATAGATTGGGAGTGCTTGTCTTGACTACAGTCTATAGCTTTGACCAGTTAGCCACAACTACTATGGCATGCCAGTGTCTTAGGTTCTTTGTGTCTTAGATCTTGGTGTCTTAGTCCATTATGCCTCAATTGACTTTTTCTTGATTATTTTTTATTTCTCTGTATATGTTATACTGCTATATTTTGGCTTGTATATTATGTATCTTGCTAGTCCTCTAAGGACATGGTGATCTCTCCAGGTATTAGCTGAAGTGATCGAGGTAGAATACATTGGAGAATTGATGATTGTTTCTCAGAAATTTTAGGTAAATTTAGTTCATAACTTTTCATACTCGTCCTATATTATATTACTTTGGCATTGCTGCTGTATAGCCTAGTTTTACAAGCTTTATCTTTCATTAGAAGATTGTTCAAGATAATTGCATTAGAGTCTGGTCCACTTTATTATATATTATCTTTTCTTGTTACTTGTAGTAACCGGTTTGCTAATGTCTGACCAGCATTAGTTTACTTGGTTTATACAAGAGTTTATCTTCAGTGGATTGAGATATTTATAGATGAATGGATAGATTGCTTTAGAAAACCAGACAGCTTATACGTATTCGAGCTGGGCAGGAGTCCTATCGATGCGTAGCTGGCGTGTATTCGTATCCTAGTCCTACGTATTTTGGGACTGTGGTGTTACAAAACTTGTGGGCCACATCCTTTTTATCAACTCATTTCAAATATTTAATTCAAAGTTTAGTAATTTTAAACTTCAAATAATATAATTAATATTATTTTATAAATTAACTTTCGTTACTCAGCGTCTATTTTAGATTAGCTGTAGGAGTACTGTCCCAGCTAACGGGAGTTTACCGAGGAATAATTAAGTACCGCTTTGCTTCGACCGTAGTCATGGTGACAGACAGACTCTTTGTAGGCTTGTCTCGAAAACAGTTATTGAGTATGAAAAAAATTAATTAATAAAACAAAATTAATTAATATTATTGACATCTAAAATTTCTAATTCTCGACGTAAATAATTGAAACGATCTTCCGCTAGAGGTTTTGTGAAAATGTCAGCCAATTGATTCTGTGTGTCTATGTATACAAGGTCTATATCTCCATTTTGTTGATGATCTCTAAGAAAATGATGTCGAATCTCGATATGCTTAGTACGAGAATGACATACTGGATTCTTAGTCAAATTAATAGAACTAGTTTTATCACAAAAAATGGGTATGTGTGTGAAATGTAATCCAAAGTCTTCTAAAGTTTGCTTCTTCCACAAAATTTGTGCACAACAACGTCTTGCGGCGATATACTCAGCCTCAGTTGTTGATAATGCGATAGAATTTTGCTTCTTGCTAAACCAAGAGACTATGAATTTTTCTAGAAAATGATATGTGCCGCTGGTACTTTTTCTATCTACTTTGCATCCAGCAAAATCAGCATCAGAATAATCGGTTATATCAAACGACGTAGTTTTAGAATACCATAAGCTGACAGAAGAAGTGCCTCTAAGGTATCAGAAGATACGTTTAACTGCGCACAAATGTGATTCATTAGGATTGGCTTGAAAACGTGCACACAAGCAAACACTAAACATAATATCAGGTCGACTAGCAGTGTAGCACCCAGTTTTCCAAATGAGGGTAATTTTGAAATTTCATATTTATAATTATTTTAATAATGATATTTAATTCATGATATAATTTTTGGTGATTTTAAACCATTTTTAAAATTATTTAAATCAATGACTTGTGGTTTTGACGTTTTGCTAGTGAAACCCTAGAGACTGTTTGACCTAGAGCCTAACCATATGATTATGATATTTTAATGTCATTTTTTGGCCTAAGGATATTTTTGCATTTGACCTCTTTGATTATTTTGATATTATTTTATTATTTATGATATTGTTTTGGGGTTATTTGAGTCGGGTTCGAATTTCAACTCAATCTGACTTGAAACGGGGACCCGGGGGTAGTTTGACTCTAGTGGGACCCACACACTAGTTAGGCATGGCCCACATGATATTAATTTTAGTCCATATGATAGAAATATTTTAGTTAGAGGTTAGACTAATTATTATGGATAAGGTTAGTGTGATTAGAGACTTTAGAATGACTAATTTAGCCCCAACCAATTAGCCCTTTCCTAATACTCATAGAATAGGTTAGTAGGGGCTTTTGGACTTTTCCTAATAGGACAAAACCACCTTTATGGCCAGCCATAATAAGGATAGGGTTGAGCCTCCCATTTGTCATTATCCATCTATTTTTCTCTCTCTTGTTCTTCCCCAAATTCCTAGAGAGCAATTCCTAGCAATTTCTCCACCAAATCCTTCCATTTCACCACCAAATCTTCTTCTTTCCTTATCCATTCTAGTCAAGGAGGAAGCTACCCAAGTTTGGGAGGATTTGGAGCTCGTTCGTGTCCTTTTGGAATCTCTACGTGTCGGTGTCGCTCCGGGAAGGTTTTCTTCGATTCGATCTACTGGGAGGTATAAATCTCTTCTCCTTTTTATTTCCTCATGCATATAGGTCTATTTTGAACCCATAGGAATGACCCCCATGGTTGTATCTCCATTTGTGTCTATTTTGTATCCATTTGGAGGTCATAGGAGTGTCCTTTGTGTTGTGGATTGTTCATGTTACATATATAGATTTCTATATATATATATATTGTAATGAGAGTGTATCTATATTTATATATGTAATAAATGGTTCATGATGATTATATAATCAAGTTTGTGAGTGTGGTTCCACATATTATTATTGCTATTATTGTTGTGGATAATTAGGATATATATTATGTATTCTTTTGGCTCAAACTATCTAAATCCGTCATGATTTTTATCCACGTTTTTAATTTCAGCCCTAACTTAGAAATGTCATAACTTCTAGCTCAAAGCTCGGTTTAATCTCCCGTTTTTTTTAAAAGAAGCGTATTGAAGTTAGCTTTCCAAAAACATGTATTAATAGGCCTAATTCTTTCTGTAACTTTTTGGAGAATTATTTGAGTGTCAGCTGTATGAAAGACAAACGCGTTCTCGGTGTTTTTGCGATTCCGGGAGTTTCCGGAAACGAAAACGCGATCCGTTTGAAGTTTCGGAAAGCTAACACATAGATCTATAACATACTTTAATCCTAAATTTTAATTCATGCTGAGATGGTATAGTATTGATTATTAGTAGGAGTTACTATTCGGCATATGCATTTTGTGCACCCTTGTGTGTAATATAATGTTCTATTTGATTTTAACCCATGTTAATGTATATATATTATGTAATTAAATAGAGAATGCAAACATGAGTAAATGGTTAAATAAATGATGTATGAGGTGTAAGTATCCTATCTAATGTAAGCATGTATAAGTATGGCTTGTAAAGAATATGTAGGTTCCATAGTATGTAATGTATGGTGCATATAGTAGTGCAAGAGAATAAATGAATGATGAATGAATGCAAGCATGAATGTAATGTAATAATAGATGTAATGTATGCAATATACAAGTTAATGAGATATAATATTCTATGTTAACACAAATCCTATATTACCTCATGTACCCCTTATACTATGTTGACACTATCACACTTGACACTTTGTTCACTTACAATTTGACACTCTTTGATATGTATACACTATGTATGTCCATTTAACCCTCACTTGCCCCTTTGCCATGTTCACATACACACACATAGCCTCTTAAATAAGTATTTATGAATATAGTTAACTTAGCTATGTATGTATATTATATATATGTTAGCATATTGTGTTGTAATATATAAGTTTATATAACCATTTGAAATGCCATGATTATAGACCTAATGTTGAATACCAATATATGCATGTGTATATATGTGTAGACATATATAGCTTAAAGTAATAGATTACCTAGTGTATATCCAATGTGAATTCTTGCCTATTTGAGTATTGAATAATTGCATGCTATATAGAGTTGGGTGTATGTTGGCTTGTATAGCCTTGTATTGATGTGTGCTTGCTAGGATAGTCTTGGTTAGGCCTAGTAAGACTTGCTGGGTTAGGACATGACCTAGTTTGACCTAGTTTGACTAGTGCAGTTGACCAGAGTTGACCAAGGGTTGACTTAGGCCTAGTTTGACCTAGATTCATGTATAATGCATTGTAGTGCTTTATATTACCCTTCTGGACATGTTGTGACTTGTTATATTCTAATTAGGAGCCAGACACCTCTCCTCAGACAGTATCTTTACCTTGGACATTCAGATATCAGGCGAGTACATTCTCTGATCATTTCATATCCTGTTTAGAATTATTTTCCTACTTTAAATTACTTTACTTGATACTGTCACGTTGGTCACACGGATTGGTACTATATGGATCTTTTCATGAGATGTTATCCCTCTCGGGAGCATCGAATACTGCATGTTTTGTACGTTTCACGAATCATCACGTATCTCTATGCTTCCTCTGATTCACGAATCGCTTGTGACACATGTACTCTCATGTTCACAGAGCCATCATGAATCACCTTCACGTATCACTCATTTTATGAGCCATGTGAAGTTTCACGAATCTTAACATAACTTGAACAGATCCTTGTGTATTGATTGGGGATGGGGGAGTAGAAATAGACATGTGAATATTATCCAAGTAGCTGTAGTCATGAATCACTCTCTTAGCTGTAGTCATGAATCTCCTATGCCATTCATATGTTTATATTTTACTCTGACTCACTAGTCACTGTTAGTTCTCTATGTATAGTAGATATTTCTATTACAGTTCTCTTTCTCTGTTTACATACTGTATTTCCTTCAGATCATGTATCTTACTTTACTGCATGATTATATTTTCTAACCTGCTATGATCTGTTGAGATGTACTGTGCTCGCTCCAGTCCTGACTGGACCCGTTGATAAATTTTACAGATAGCCTGGAGGTTGCCTGCTAGCCTAGAGGAGACAGTAGAGGTTGTATAGATAGCTAGGGTTTATTCATAGTTTATTTTCAGTTGTCTTGAGATGTATTTATGGATTACTGTATTTGAGATTTGAGATGTATTTCTGGGTTGTGTATCTTAGACACTTAGACTCTCTGATCTTCTGTGTTTCATTTGAGTTTTATATCTTATCGTACTCCTTCTTCCTTAGTTGTGATTGAGTTACTTTCTGCTATGTCACCCCCATTCGGGGAGTATAAACTGTTTAGTCTTATACTGTTAGATGCATTGAGACCTAGGACAGCGTTCTACCGCCGACACTGCGGCGTAGGCTGGGCGTTGTTACGTTTCCGTGCCCTAACTCTAGGGTACGGGTCGTGACACGTTTTTAGTGGTGGCCCATACAGGTCGAGTTTGTGTAGTGGTGTTCGAACTAGAGTACTACTACAGCCTGCAGTAGAATTAGGATATATTTTTGAAGGTACTCAATCACAGTTAGGATTTCTTGAGAGATTTCTGGGACGACCCTTGAGAATCTTGTTTAACTCCGATTTGAAAACTCTTTTTCCTTGATTTGATTTATCTTTACTTTTGTTGTTGAATTTGATTTTGTTGTATTATTATTGAATTTGAGTTTGTATTTATTGATTTTGATGAAGATTGTGGAATTTTGAATCTTGATGTTAGCTGTAGCATCCGAGCTTGTATTTATAAGATTTAAAGAATTTTTGTTCATTTTTGAATCTTGAGGTTCGTTGATAAATTTGATTTTTGGGTATTCATTGTTGATTTAATTTATTTTTTGGCAAGATGAAATTATATGGGCTAGGTCATCTATGTTATGGAATCTAGTCTTCTATAGTCGCATTAGCCAGCATGGTGAGGACATATAGTCTGACTTTGGATATATTTCTCGGGTGTGGGAATTTAAGGTTTTCGCAGCCAAGCTAGCGGCACCGCAAAAATGTTAAATACCATGATTCTAGAGGTATGTGCATAAGTCAAGGGCTCTGTGATTATCGTAGCCTTGCTCACTAGTATGACGAGGATTTAGAGTACCATGATTTTGGATAGACGCATATGATTATCAGATTGTACCTTAAATGTTTTCGAGCATGTTTTCTTTACTTTCGTTGCAGTCCTTCAAAAAAAAAGAAGGAATTAGTAATTGGTTTGTTTTGTTTAGTTTCTAATTATTTAACTTAGGAGTAGGTTTAGCTGTTTTTATAAACCTTGTGAAACTTCTTACCATGAATTTCTTCTTAATACAATGAATCGATGATTTTGTTAGATTTTATCTTGGATTTGATATTTTAACTCTGGATTTCAAAATGGATCCTTCCTTAAACAGATAAGCAAAACAGATTTCATTGTTATTTCCTCCTTGCTATTATTCTAGTATTAAATAATAATAATGATAATAAAACTGTCTTGATTTTGTCAATCACCTGCTTGCAATTTTGGTAGGAATTCAAATGTTAGTCTTAACGTAGAATTAATTTTAAATTGGGACATGAGAATGCACATGAATATATATATATATATATATATATATATATATATATATATATATATATATATATATATATATATATATATATATAGCAGACACTTTGCCTGATACATATGCATGCTACGCTTGATTTCCAACCTATCTAAATAAATATTAATATGTTGTTGATGTTAATTTCCAAACCCCAATATTCCTGGTTTTCTGTTTTTCCCAGTTTAAATTCATAATTTAAATATAAATTTCATGTTATTAGCTATGTTTACATCACTGCACATGTATGTTATACATAGGGTTTCAGTTCAAAAATTTTGGGTTGAATGTTATATTAAATTTGTCAAATTTAAGAGCTGTGTACATTGTTGATTGTAGGGATATAATATTAAGTTTCATATTCTTACATGTTAGTTTGTGATAAATATTGAGTTGGTTTTGATGTGCAAAATTTCTCCAAAATCCTGAAAACTAGTTACATGTTAACATTTTTACATTAATTTCAAATGTTTAGTTCGATTTCAGATTTAACATATAATATTGAACTGTATGCGTAGATAAATGTATTGACAGCATGTTAGGGTTTCATTTCTATCATGCTAGGATGTATTGGGAGCATTGAAATTAGTTGTGATGTTTCAAACTCCAAAATTTTGAAATTGCATTATGTTAATATTATCCTGGTTTAAATGTTAGCTTATTTTCAGATTTTGTATGTAAATGCTGAACTAAAACTGGGTTTAACCTTTCAATACTAGGCTATAACCCTAGACAAGGACACACACACACCCTCTTTATATATATATATGTATAAGGTTGGCCATGCATGTTATGAGTGAATAAGTTGCGTATTGTAGATTGTTTAACCAAAATGCCATGATTAGTGTAACTTGATAGCTGTTGTTTTGGAACCCAATTTCTCATATACAATTTCATATGTATTCACGTACACACACGTCTACTATCTAACCATATGAACATGTCCCTATACACATAATGCTAGTCTTTTCCTCTCTAACGCTCTGTATATATTGTGATTGGATTTCCATGCAATTGACTTTTATTCCTTAACTAGTGATTTTGATTTTTCCTTGAATAGTACCCTTTTTCAGATAATTGGTAGTTACCTTTATTTTATTTTTTTGATGAGTACCAGTTTTCATATAGGATGGTAGACTGCCTTACAGTTTTGATGGTTTGTTGTCTCTGTAACTTTTTTTGTTTTGCACCCTGGATTGCTTGTGTGTTTTGATACCCTATAACCGTTTTGGTTAGCATAACTAGTATACCTAGATGAGACTTACTACCACCATATGCCATGACCCTGTATGCCGTCCTTTTGATGGTATGATTTGTTTAAGTTTTGGGACTTTGATTGTGGAGGATTTGACCTAGAGGGAGTATGGACGTTTTAATTTCGAGGACGAAATTTTTCTAAGGTGGGTAGAGTTGTAGCACCCAGTTTTCCAAATGAGGATAATTTTGAAATTTCGTATTTATAATTATTTTAATAATGATATTTAATTCATGATATGATTTTTGGTGATTTTAAACCATTTTTAAAATTATTTAAATCAATGACTTGTGGTTTTGACGTTTTGCTAGTGAAACCCTAGAGACTGTTTGACCTAGAGCCTAACCATGTGATTATAATATTTTAATGTCATTTTTTGGCCTAAAGATATTTTTGCATTTGACCTCTTTGAATTATTTTGATATTATTTTATTATTTATGATATTGTTTTGGGGTTATTTGAGTCGGGTTCGAATTTCAACTCAATCCGACTTGAAACGGGGACCCGGGGGTAGTTTGACTCTAGTGGGACCCACACACTAGTTAGGCATGGCCCACATGATATTAATTTTAGTCCACATGATAGAAATATTTTAGTTAGAGGTTAGACTAATTATTATGGATAAGGTTAGTGTGATTAGAGACTTTAGAATGACTAATTTAGCCCCAACCAATTAGCCCTTTCCTAATACTCATAGAATAGGTTAGTAGGGGCTTTTGGACTTTTCCTAATAGGACAAAACCACCTTTATGGCCAGCCATAATAAGGATAGGGTTGAGCCTCCCATTTGTCATTATCCATCTATTTTTCTCTCTCTTGTTCTTCCCCAAATTCCTAGAGAGCAATCCTTAGCAATTTCTCCACCAAATCCTTCCATTTCACCACCAAATCTTCTTCTTTCCTTCTCCATTCTAGTCAAGGAGGAAGCTACCCAAGTTTGGGAGGATTTGGAGCTCGTTCGTGTCCTTTTGGAATCTCTACGTGTCGGTGTCGCTCCGGGAAGGTTTTTCTTCGATTCGATCTATCGGGAGGTATAAATCTCTTCTCCTTTTTATTTCCTCATGCATATAGGTCTATTTTGAACCCATAGGAATGACCCCCATGGTTGTATCTCCATTTGTGTCAATTTTGTGTCCATTTGGAGGTCATAGGAGTGTCCTTTGTGTTGTGGATGTGTTCATGTTACATATATAGATTTATATATATATATATTGTAATGAGAGTGTATCTATATTTATATATGTAATAAATGGTTCATGATGATTATATAATCAAGTTTGTGAGTGTGGTTCCTCATATTATTATTGCTATTATTGTTGTGGATAATTAGGATATATATTATGTATTCTTTTGGCTCAAACTATCTAAATCCGTCATGATTTTTATCCACGTTTTTAATTTCAGCCCTAACTTAGAAATGTCATAACTTCTAGCTCAAAGCTCGGTTTAATCTCCCGTTTTTTTTAAAAGAAGCGTATTGAAGTTAGCTTTCCAAAAACATGTATTAATAGGCCTAATTCTTTCTGTAACTTTTTGGAGAATTATTTGAGTGTCAGCTGTATGAAAGACAAACGCGTTCTCGGTGTTTTCGCGATTTCGGGAGTTTCCGGAAACGAAAACGCGATCCGTTTGAAGTTTCGGAAAGCTAACACATAGATCTATAACATAATTTAATCCTAAATTTTAATTCATGCTGAGATGGTACAGTATTGATTATTAGTAGGAGTTACTATTCGGCATATGCATTTTGTGCACCCTTATGTGTAATATAATGTTCTATTTGATTTTAACCCATGTTAATGTATATATATTATGTAATTAAATAGAGAATGCAAACATGAGTAAATGGTTAAATAAATGATGTATGAGGTGTAAGTATCCTATCTAATGTAAGCATGTATAAGTATGGCTTGTAAAGAATATGTAGGTTCCATAGTATGTAATGTATGGTGCATATAGTAGTGCAAGAGAATAAATGAATGATGAATGAATGCAAACATGAATGTAATATAATAATAGATGTAATGTATGCAATATACAAGTTAATGAGATATAATATTCTATGTTAACACAAATCCTATATTACCTCATGTACCCCTTACACTATGTTGACACTATCACACTTGACACTTTGTTCACTTACAATTTGACACTCTTTGATATGTATACACTATGTATGTCCATTTAGTACTTGCCCCTTTGCTATGTTCACATACACACACATAGCCTCTTAAATAAGTATTTATGAATATAGTTAACTTAGCTATGTATGTATATTATATATATGTTAGCATATTGTGTTGTAATATATAAGTTTATATAACCATTTGAAATGCCATGATTATAGACCTAATGTTGAATACCAATATATGCATGTGTATATATGTGTAGACATATATAGCTTAAAGTAATAGATTACCTAGTGTATATCCAATGTGAATTCTTGCCTATTTGAGTATTGAATAATTGCATGCTATATAGAGTTGGGTGTATGTTGGCTTGTATAGCCTTGTATTGATGTGTGCTTGCTAGAATAGTCTTGGTTAGGCCTAGTAAGACTTGCTGGGTTAGGACATGACCTAGTTTGACCTAGTTTGACTAGTACAGTTGACCAGAGTTGACCAAGGGTTGACTTTGGCCTAGTTTGACCTAGATTCATGTATAATGTATTGTAGTGCTTTATATTACCCTTCTGGACATGTTGTGACTTGTTATGTTCTAATTAGGAGCCAGACACCTCTCCTCAGACAGTATCTTTACCTTGGACATTCAGATATCAGGCGAGTACATTCTCTGATAATTTCATATCCTGTTTAGAATTATTTTCCTGCTTTAAATTACTTTACTTGATACTGTCACGTTGGTCACACGGATTGGTACTATATGGATCTTTTCATGAGATGTTATCCCCCTCGGGAGCATCGAATACTGTATGTTTTGTGCGTTTTACGAATTATCACGTATCTCTATGCTTCCTCTGATTTACGAATCGCTTATGACACATGTACTCTCATGTTCACAGAGCCATCATGAATCACCTTCACGTATCACTCATTTTATGAGCCATGTGAAGTTTCACGAATCTTAACATAACTTGAACAGATCTTTGTGTATTGATTGGGGATGGAGGAGTAGAAATAGACATGTAAATATTATCCAAGTAGCTGTAGTCATGAATCACTCTCTTAGCTGTAGTCATGAATCTCCTATGCCATTCACATGTTTATATTTTACTCTGACTCACTAGTCACTGTTAGTTCTCTATGTATAGTAGATATTTCTATTACAGTTCTCTTTCTCTGTTTACATACTGTATTTCCTTCAGATCCTGTATCTTACTTTACTGCATGATTATATTTTCTAACCTGCTATGATCTGTTGAGATGTACTGTGCTCGCTCCAGTCCTGACTGGACCCGTTGATAAATTTTACAGATAGCCTGGAGGTTGCCTGCTAGCCTAGAGGAGACAGTAGAGGTTGTATAGATAGCTAGGGTTTATTCATAGTTTATTTTCAGTTGTCTTGAGATGTATTTATGGATTACTGTATTTGAGATTTGAGATATATTTCTGGGTTGTGTATCTTAGACACTTAAACTCTCTGATCTTCTGTGTTTCATTTGAGTTTTATATCTTATCGTACTCCTTCTTCCTTAGTTGTGATTGAGTTACTTTCTGCTATGTCACCCCCATTCGGGGAGTATAAACTGTTTAGTCTTATACTGTTAGATGCATTGAGACCTAGGACAGCGTTCTACCGCCGACACTGCGGCGTAGGCTGGGCGTTGTTACGTTTCCGTGCCCTAACTCTAGGGTGCGGGTCGTGACAAGCAGTTAAGTACAGTAAGCTACCGATCATACCTGGATACTTACGTATGTCGACGGGTTTGCCTTGTTCATCAAAATCAAGCTCGGTTGAAGTCGCCATTGGAGTGCTAAGTGGTTTGGCTGCTTCCAGCTCGAACTTCTTTAATAAATCTTTTGTGTAATTTGCTTGATTTATGAAGTTCCATTGTTGGTTTATTCGATTTGCAGTCCGAGAAAGAATTTTAGCTCTCCTATCATGCTCATCTCAAACTCATTTTGCAAATACTTTGAAAATTCTTGACAAAGAGATTCATCAGTGGATCCAAAAATAATATCATCTACATATATTTGAATCAAAAGAAGATTATTATTCAAAGATTTTATAAACATTGTAGTGTCAACCTTTCCCTTTGAAAAACCGTTGTCAAGTAGAAAAGAGCTCAGACGATCGTACCAAGCATGAGGATCTTGTTTCAAACCGTATAAGGCTTTTTCAACTTGAAAATATAATCAGGATTTTTGAAATCAGTAAAACCTGGAGGTTGAGCTACATAAACTTCTTCTTTTATAAAACCATTTAAAATGCGCTTTTAACATCCATTTGAAATAATTTGAAATTATAAAAATATGCAAATGCAAATAACATGCGAATGGATTCTAATCTCGTAACTGGGACATAAGTCTCATCGTAGTCGATACCTTCTCCTTGATTATATCCTTGAGCTACGAGTCGAGCCTTATTACGAGCCACTAAACCATTCTCGTTCAGTTTGTTTTGGAATATCCAACGGGTGACAATGACCGGATGATCAATGGGCTTGGGAACAAGTTTCCAAACTTGATTCCGTTCGAATTGGTTTAATTCCTCTTGCATGGCATCTAACCAAAAATTATCACTACATGCTTCTTCAATATTTTTGTGTTCAAGCTGTGAGATAAAAGCAACACAGGAAGCTATATCTTTATTAGAGGAACGAGTACTTACACCCTTGGTAATCTCACCAATTACCAAGTCCTTTGGATGATCTGCCAAGAATCTCATCTCTTTTGGCATATCCTCAGGATTGCTGGTTTCGGCTTCTGGTTCTTTATGTGATTGCTTGAAGACTCAGCTGGTGCTTGGTATGAAGGTTCTGCATCTTTGTGTGAAGGTTTTACAGTAGCTGTACTTGGTGTACTTACGTCTTCATTATCGTCATCGACTGAATGTTGATTTAGTTCATCAAACTTGACATTAATTGATTCTTCGATGATCATGGTTCTCTTATTGAAGACTCTGTACCCTTTGCTCTTTGCCGCATAACATAAAAAGATACCTTCATCGGCATTTTTATCAAATTTACTCAGGTTGTCTTTAGTATTAAGAATAAAGCATTTACAACAAAATATCTTAAAGTATGAAATAGTGGGTGCTCTATCAAACCATAACTCATAGGGAGTCTTCTTCGATATAGGTTGAATCAGAACCCTATTGAGAATATAGCATGCTGTATTGACAACTTCAGCCCAAAAGTATCTAGGTAGACTAAACTGGTTCAATATTACTCTAGGCATTTTAGATAGAGTCCTGTTCTTACGTTCCATAACTCTATTTTGTTGTGGAGTCCTAGGGCAGGAAAACTCATGCTGATAACCGTGTGTGTCATAGAATTGCTTGAACTCTGTATTCTCAAATTCGCCGCCATGATCACTACGAATGCGAGTAATCATGAAACCTTTTTCATTCTGTACTTTCATGCAAAAGGTGACGAATTCTGACAAAGCATCGTTCTTGCGTGCAAGAAAATATACCTACGTATATATAGAGAAATCATCTACAATGACAAATGCATATAACTTACCACCTAGACTATCAATTCTACTAGGTCCAAATAAATCCATATTCAATAATTATAGAGGTCTAGTGGTACTTACAACGTTCTTGGACTTAAAGACGGATCGAGTGGCTTTGTGCTTTTCACATTCGCTACATACCGTATCCTTCTTGAAAGATATGTCCTGTAAGCCGCGTACCAACTTCTTTGTGGATAGTTTTGAAATTGTGTCCATATTTGCATGACCAAGTCTCATATGCCATAGTTAACTCTCAATGCTCTTGGTCATCAAGCATCTACCTGCTTTGTTAGCATCTTCTAACAGATAGAAAATATATATTGTCTTCCCTGATACCTTCAAAGATAGTACTGCCAGTTGAGCTATCAACTATAGTACATTTGTCTTTGACGAAGTTAATGCCATAACCGTGATCAGCTAAATGGCTTATGGTGAGCAGATTATGTTTTAACTCGGTAACTAGACAAACATCTTTAATCACAGGGTAGGGAGACTTACCAATGACACCGATACCGATTATGTACCCTCTCAAATTATTACCGGTGACGTATCCTTCTTTATTCTTCTTTGACAGTGTTGCGAATAATGATGCATCACCGGTCATGTGCCGTGAGCAATCGCTGTCGATGATCCATTTGTTTCTAGCATGTGAAGGGTATCCCACCTACAAAACAATTTGCAAATAAAACTCTTGGTACTCATTTCTTGTAGGGTCCTGACATGTTAGTCTTTGGTATCCATGCATAAACATTTAAATCTACTAACTTTCTAATTCTACATGCAAAGGATATATGACCAATGAGGCCACAATCACTACTACAAAAATCGTTAACAATGACACTTTATAGATGACATTCATTTCAAAATATCATTAATAATACTTTTAATGATGCCTCATTTAATACATGTCATTAATAGCTTTTTCAATGACAATGAAAAAATATAACGTTATAATAAGTTCTCTAAGATGACGAGTAAAAAAATAACGTCATGCAATATTTTTTTGGGTGTCATCTTTGTGTATGAGATAAAAAAAGATGGGAGACTAACAATGACATATTTATATAGAGGGTCATATTTAGTTCAAACAATAATTGAGACCAAATATATGTCATAAAATATTGATTAAAAAATGACATATTATTGGGTTGAAAAAAGAATAGTGTCATGATAAGTATTTCACTCTAAAACAATAAGATTTTCAACAACGCAATATTTTTCGTTACTAATAATTTCTTTTTCTACAATGCATATTTTTGTCTTTGCTAAATAAAAATTTTAGTAACAAAATTTTTAGTTCTTGCCATTTTTCATTATTAAAGACAAGAAAGTGAATATGCAAGTTGCTAATAGGATTTTACAATATAGTATTGCTAAATATTTTGAAAAGGTTTTATTTGAACCAAATTTTGGTAAATTCTTCTAGGAGGTAAACGATTTTTTTTTTTTACAGAAATAGTAAAATAAATGGAAAGACCTCTAATAAATTCCAAGAGAAAAGTCTCGGGGTCAGTAAAACACCTCTACACTCCCTCCGTTCTCACTTCCGACTCCCTCTCTGGTTGGTATGAACATTAAGTCGATCCAGAGTCATCATTTTTTCCAATGGACGACCACTTTCAAGTCGTCGTTCTCTCCAATCGAATGCCTCTCCGTAGTCCCCTCACTAGAGGTGCCCTCTCTTCTTTCTTTTTAATTTTTTAGGGTTTCTAATTTGGGGTTTTCTTCGACCGTTGTGGTCAAGGGCTCTAGCCATCTCAAGGCTAGTCACGTCACAGTTTCTTGCTTTGGAGCAGTCGATGTATATCAGCGGCCACGATTCTTACTGATGGTGGCTCGACTGTGGTCTATGCAGGACTTAAACAAGAGGCCTTGGCTCTACATGATCAATTCTTGGCTATGACATTGGTGGTAGAGAAATTAGTATTGAGTAATTGTTAGTCTTTGATTATTTTAATAACTTATTTTTATTATTTGTGAACTGTCATTACTATACTATATAAATTTTCAGTCTAGATCAAATCTGAAATAGAATCATGTGCTCCGTCAGCAACTTCTCCCTCGACCCAGCCACGGGCCCCCTCTACGTCCGTATCGACCGCCCGTGCCAGGCCGAGTATGACCGAAAGAGCCCTATCCAATCTGACTCCACTGAGTTCTTTCTAGAATAGTGCAAAATTGTGCTATCTAGGTGTTTGTTCATTCACCCCTTATGAGCAACAATAATATCATTACAGACTCTTGTGAAATATTTATTTCATATATGCATTGTTATGTTTGATTCTTGGTGTATGACTATTATTGCAACACATTATTTTCTCTCCTAAGGAAACTAAAAAACTTTCTAGGGAACTGTCTATTTGTGTTATATTGTAACACAAGGGCGTGTGGATACACTTACAAATATATTTTGATACATCCTTTGCATCATTGAGCTTAGCAATCACAACCATTGTGCTTAATGGATCTGATCTTTAGGAACTTTCCATGGAAAACAGACTCATAGTACTTGTATATCCTTTCTCAAGTTCTTAAGTACACAAACTTTTCCTTCTTCCATAATTTTTTAGTGATGTGTCCTATTCATGTTCATGCAACATAGACGATAAGTGTAGCAATTCTTGCACCTTGACATCCCGACATTAGTATTTATAACTAGTTATCTATGTGTCTAGTTAGGACTGTCTTATAGTTCATGTTGTTGTACTTCTTTTCACAATTGTTTGACAATTTAACCTCAATATTCAACCTCCCATCCGAACTTGGTTCTGGTTTAACTGTCTTGTTGGTCATAGTTCTTTCTAGCAATAAATCTTTATGCTATTACTAGTGAGGAATCATTGACTTAATGAGCTAATCGTTTTTGTTCTATGGAAACTGCCAATGAGAGTATGCAAAAGTGAATTTTGTAGATTTTATCTATTGTAATACAATGATAAAGAGTTGAAAGGACCATGTCATGATAAACTATGAGAAAACTGAAATTTATCTGTATTTGTATATGTTGTTTGATACTGTCAAACTTAATTGGTTGTGTAGAACGTTACTTTTCCTATCATACTATCTAGTAATTTCTTTATGTGTAGTACGTATAATACCAATGATCCTTCATATTATATGGTAATTTATTCTGTAATTTTGCTTGTAGGTTATGAAGAATTTGGGGAAAATACTAAAAGTTAGTGGTGCCAGCTACTCTTCAGTTGTTAAAACAACCATCATGTATAACAAGCTAGTACTTCAGTAGAATTTTGATTGGAATTTTCTGACTTATGCATTTATAGAAGTCGTGAGTAGATTCATATATTTGTATATAGACACAGACACACACATAACCATAGATAGATAAGGTCATGTTTGGAGGTCAATGCGGACATGACAATTTTGCTTTAAAATGCCGTTATTACCTTTGAAAAAAAATCTTTTGAGCCAGCAGCTTCAGATAATCACCTCATAGATTCTAGCTATTCTAGTATCTAATGTAAGTCCTTGCACCTGTTGGATTATGCTTGTGTGTTTAGATGCTGTTAGGGTTCCTTCATGCCAGAATTAGGGGACAACCAACCCATGAAATGACTGAAATGCTATCTGAACTGTTAGTTTGTGGGGCATGATAGATACCACTTTGCTCATTAGATAGTTTCGGTTGGCCAAGATTCTCATGGATGAGAATCCTAACTACAGCTGAATGTTGCATCTCCTTCGCTATTGGGGTGGGTGGGGGTGAGGGGTAATTGTTCAAAATCATAGAGGTTACCTACAATGAATCGTTTAGTTGCTGGGAATTATCTGAAATTAGCCCTATTTTTCATGTTAGTGTTCAAGTTATTATCTAGAAGATGAATGATTTGTTGGACTTGTATCCTGAAAGAAGTTAACTATTGCCTTGTATCGGCCATCTTCATTTAATGTTTCTGTATACTGTAGGTTCCCATTGCTTCCTTCTCTAAAAGTTACGTTAGATGGATTCCTTCCATTATGTCATATCTTGCAGATGGCTCTTTATTGTCAATGTTTAAGTTCTTCCATTTTGTACATCTAACAATAATATTATTAGGTCTATTTTATTCCTACTGTGAAGAGCACATCTGTAGTGATGATTGGTCAATTACATTCATTAGATATGTCCTTCCATTTGCAAAAAACAATTTTCCAATATATGAAAACAACTGGAATCTCCAATTTGATGTGGGAGCCTCTTGCAAATTAACCTTCGATTGGTATCTGTATCGGCCGTAGACGATTTGATTATTAACCTTCAAAATTATTTGATTATTTAATGTGGGAGCCTCTTGCAAAATTATTTGGTTATTTGGGCCCGAATGTTAGTGTGTAGAGAATTAAAAGTAGGATGTTTCTGAACGTAGGAGAAACCGAAAGGTTCTAGTTCAGCAAAAGCATCTCAGAAGGTCATGCCTCCTGCTATGATATGATCATCTACCTTCTTTGGTGTGATTACTTAATTCATGATAAAACCAGAATGAGTAGAATATTCTTCCTCAGAAGTACGATATGGATAATGTGCTAAATGCTTATGCATGGAACTGTTGCCACGAGCAATTGAAGCTTCTTTCTGTCTTCATTCTCTGTATAGGAACTTTAGTTAGTCTTGATTTCTGATAGACAAATTCTTTCCATACTACACTCAATACTGCTGTTTAAGTGGCCGTACATGAACTGTTTGTTCTAGGCACTGGTCTATGTCATAAGTAGGAGTTTTGTTATGACAGTTGTATTTGCTACTCTTTGTTAATGGAAAATGATGTACTTCTATTCTATTTGGGTTTAAATATTGTCTTATGCAAGGCCCATAGACTGGACATAAACCATGATTACATTACTATCATTCTGAATGCCTTTCTGGAGGGTATCAACACCCAGTCTGGCAGTCATGCTAGTTAATGTCCTCCAGAGTCCACCTAAAAATCATTCTGGAGTAGAACCCATTCTGGCATGGATGCTAGTTGATGCCCTACAGAGTCCAGATTCATCTAAAGAATATCTGGTGGTGAGTGCCATTCCTAAAGAAAAATTGCAATCATGTCTCCTACACATAATATGCTTATAAAGGTATTCCGAATTTAAACGTTGTGTTGTTTCCACATTGTGCTCAGCTCTCCCCAAAATGGACGTTCCCATCTAGCCACGAATAATTTCTCCATAGCAGGTTCTATCAATGCCAACTTTGTCATTCTATACGTATTGCTAGTTCTCTGTAAAAAAATTTCTAGAAAGAATGTACCTATGATACTTGTTACTATAGGTAAGCCACTAGTTTGAGTTTTCTGGCTATCCTCATTCCTTCAGTCTTGCTTTTCTTTTGTTAACACCTGCTTCTTGTCACACAGTATAACATGACATGACTGAGAATAGTCTAACAATTTGGATTCTCCATTGCAGACTGTAGAGAGCATATCCGCATTCACAAGCAGAGGTGGTTTGGTTCTTCCTTTGCTGATTAACCTTCGACTGGTAGAAACAATTTCCCAATATATGAAAACAATTGGAATCTCCAATTTCCCAATATATGATAACTTTAGTATTTTAGAACCTAACATCAATGGTCCAGAAGGGACGGCTTAAACATTACAACCATGGAAGTTTATTGAGGTAATAAATCCCACATTGGAATAACCTCAAATGACACAAAAGGTTATATTACATCAAGATTTAGATGACTTTTATGATAAGCACTCATGTCTTCTGTATCATGAAACTTTTTTTAGTGTAGTTGGGACAGGTTTGAAAGCAATGCTCAAAAACATGGTTTAATATTGGTTTTGGACCCTTCATATGGTATATTCTAGCAGTTGTTTACAAATTTGGGTCTATTAGTTTTATTTCATCTTTGTTCGTTCTATTGGTCCTTCTAACTTGTATCTGGTTCAGTAAGGACTAGTGGTAGTTGGTAAGTTAGGGGATTATTTCCATATGCTTTCACACTCTTGTTTCAGATAGGTATCTTTTTGGCTGATTGATATTCTATTGCTTTGGGAGGAGATATGGTTGTATTCAAGGTTTGATAATATAGGAATCGATTTTGGACCCTTCCTATGAGTATCGGTATAGTGGAGTATCGGATTCTTTGTTTCGAAAAGCCAAAAATAATAAAATATATTTTAAAAATATGGAAAAATATTTGATACATTTAGACATACTTTAATAAATTGTATGCTGTTATTGTCGATAGTTTTAAATAAAATAATATTTCATTTGCAATAGATATTATTGTTTATTTAGTTCCTTTAGACATTGTGCAACCACAATTAATAGCTTACAATGGAATAATACACATGGATGAATGTTGTGAATTTAGGTATACAACTTGGACAAAGGTAATGGTTGCATTTTAATTTTATCGATAAAGAATATTATCGTTATACTCTATCATTGTATTTTTGTATTCTTCTATCTTTTTCGTTCAATTTGTCTCAATCAAATTGACTGGGAAAGAGACTCCCAAAGTTGGTATTGGTTAGTATTAATAGTGACTCGGTATTGGATTGGGACATGCCAAAACTGATACAAATAATTGTCCGTATCGTATCTGTATCGGTCGAACCGGAAACTATACTTTTATTGCACACAACTCACAATACATTGATTCTAATTATGATTTGATTAGTTTTCACATCACATGGTTACAAATGCTTTCAGTGTTAAAAAGAAATTTGAGTTTGTTGACTTTGTTCCCTAACGAGTTTGTTAAGAATTGACTACCTTGTCTTTGTGTTGCTGAAAATGACGATTTAGGGGCCGTTTGGTTTGCAGGATTGGACAACGTAATGTAATTGGCATTACGTTGTCAATCTAACTCGGATGTTTGGTTAGACAAAAAAAATTAGATGTAATGTAATCGCGATTACAAGTTTGATTACATTACATCAGTTTCTTCTAAACTCAATTACATCATAAAATCAATGTAATCGCAATTACATTACAACTTAAGCGGAAGGTTGGTATGCTATAATTTGGTCTTTTTGTTCGTTTTTTGTCATTTTTTGTTGTTTTTGTTTGTTTTTGGTCGTTTTTTGTCATTTTTGTTCGTTTTTTGTTCGTTTTTGTCGTTTTTGTTCATTTTTTGGTCATTTTTTTGTTGTTTTTGTTGTTTTTTGTCGTTTTTGGTCGTTTTTGTTCGTTTTTTTGTTATTTTTGTTCGTTTTTTGTTGTTTTTGGTTCGTTTTTGTCCTTTTTCGTTGTTTTTGTCCGTTTTTTTGTCGTTTTTGTTCGTTTTTGTCAATTTTTTTTCATTTTTTGTTGTTTTTGTTTGTTTTTTTTGGCGTTTTTGTCCTTTTTTTGTTGTTTTTGTTTTTTTTTGTCGTTTTTTGTTGTTTTTAGTCTTTTTTTTTTTTTCGTTTTTTGTCGTTTTTGTTCGTTTTTTGTAATGGGTTATCTTTTTACCCAATCCAATAATACATTACCTGGAACTGGACCCAATCCAATAATACATACGAGTCCAAATATTTTACCCATTTATTGTTGAGTTAAGTCTGATTCAGACATTATTTGAGTTATTTTTTATCAAATTATGTGTCATGTCCGAATTTTCGGTATAAATAGCAGTACGAAAATAGATAAGTGAGGAACCAACGTGAGTTTGAATTCAATAAAAACAAGTGTTAGAGATTACTTGAGGACAGTGATTAAATGACTGCCTTTGCTTAAAATAAATAAAATAAAATGACGGTGATTAAATGACAGCCATTGTCTAAAAAAATAAATAAAATAAGAACTGGTGAAAACTCGTCCTATAGTGTCAAACGAGTCCAAACCCATAACCCGTTTTCACATTTTTGATTTTTTTTTGTCATTTTTTTTATCGCTTTTTTATTTTTGATTTTTTTTCTTCTGTTTTGTTCGTTTGTCATTTTTGTATTTTTTATTTTTTGTCGTTTTTTTCGTTTTTGGTCTTTTTTAAGCAGAAAACAAACCTTTTTTTTCCTTATTTATTTATTATTTTTGTTTAGTTTTTTTTTTAAAAAAATTTTAAAAAAATTTAGTGATCCACTTTTTAAATTTTATGTTGTATTTAAAAAATATTAAATTAGAAACTTAATTACATTACATGGTAAACCAAACATATGAATGCAATTGACATTACATTACATGGTTTGATTACATGCTTCAACCAAACATAGTAATGTAATTGTAATTCCATTACATTACAAACTCAATTACATTACAAATCCAATTCCATTACGATTACATTACAATGAACCAAACGCAACCTTAGTTTCTAAGCACATAATTTTCATATCTATGTATTTAATAGTTGACATGATATAATTTGAACCATTCAAGATTTTCTGTATTCAGATTCCTGGGGTGTTGGATTTTATTCTGGCTGAGTTCCACAAAGCCTGCATTTATACTGTTCCAAAGCATTTCCATCCTTCGGATGTGATTCTTAACCTTTATACTTTGCTCTTATAGAAAGATTTTTATCTAAATCATAGATATATTATCATAATGTGTCTAGATCGAAAGTAACTTTTTTAATTATGTTTGTTCAGTGCTAAGTTTCTGATTAATAGGAGTATGCAGTAGTTGTTGTATTGTTTCCTGATTAGATATTTAAAGCATACTAAATATCCTAAAACCTTTTAATATCATATACTTATAATGCCATGCAATGAAGATCTCTAGAACGAAGAATAGGAGGAAGGAGGAGGTTGTTGTTGTATTGTTTCCTGATTAGATTTTTAAAGCATACTAGATATCCTAAAATATCATATACTCGTAATGCCATGCAATGAAGATTCTCTAGAACGAATCAAAGGAGGAAGGAGGAGGTATGCCCTTTGTGGCGGCGACATCCCTGGCTAAGGTGGTTGGCCCCAGGGCCCCTGAGATTCGTCAAGGACGATTGGGCCTGGTGCAAAAATTAAACGTAGGCCTATTCTCATATAAAAAATTCTAATAAAAAATTCAGAATTTAATTAATTCAAAATTAACATCAATTAAGAAAAAACATTCAACCACAATATCTATCAATATTTGACTAAAGAAGATAAAATAAAGCAAAACAAACAAGCATCTTTTGCCATCGTTACATTATGAACGATCTTTTAGCATTCATAGCTACAAAATCCTTGATACAATAATTTTCGATGGACGTCGCACTCGTGCGACAAATTTTAATTCCATCAAG
Source organism: Iris pallida (assembly GCA_029216955.1). Lineage (NCBI taxonomy): Eukaryota > Viridiplantae > Streptophyta > Magnoliopsida > Asparagales > Iridaceae > Iris > Iris pallida. Next base: position 11,373,046 of record JANAVB010023800.1, read on the forward strand.
TTCCACACTCGAGAAATACCATATGCGTGTTTCGATGCAAACAGTTCGAGTCAGGGTGGTCCGATTTGTTGGGACAACCCTTGTTCGACAAGTTTTTAGATAAAATTATAATTCTGGGAGGCCTATTTTGGCTAATAATTTTTTTTTATAGCTCAAATTAACCTACAAAATTTTAGAGGATTAGATTAGAGTTGTAGGAGATCGTATACAATTGTTTTGGGATTTCATTGAACGAGTGTGGAGGTCTGCTTGCATGAACTTTCTGAAAACCCACGCTTATTCTGTGCAATAGTCTTCTTTGTGCATAGCCTTCTGACGACGGTTTATGAGCGGGCTCGTCGACAGCTCTAGGACTTATGGGTGCTCGTGGAGTATTGACGAAACATCCTGGATTGAAAACGAGGTGGTTTGGGATCTATGGACGTTTTTTTGAAGGAGTAGAGAGTTGGGATTTGTGTGCGTTTTTGAAGGAGGAGAGGTGGTCGATAAAGTCAAGGATTCGTAGAATTTTGTTTGAATCTTATATGTTTTAGGATTTTTCTATTAAGTCTTAGCATTTGTACTGATTTTGAATAGTATTGAATGGAATTGAGAGAATCTTTGACTTAATTTCTTAATTGGAAATAGTGAAAGCCTCTGTTAATTAATTTCCTAATTGAAGGTTATCCATGACTAGCATGATTTTGGTTGCTATCTTTTATGTAAATTTACTGTATAATTTACTTCTAGTATCATGCACGTTTTTTTCTTTTACTATTATGTCACATTTGCTATTGTAGGACTTTTAAGATGTGGCTTGTTCAAAGGGATATTAAGTGGAAAAATCTAATATGGAAGTGTGTGAAGGTAAGTTTTAATTTAGGTTTCTTTAACAGAAAATGTGTTAAGTAATATATATATATATATATATATATATATATATATATATATATATATATATATATATATATATTGGTTGTATTGGTATAACATGATGTTATAGTAGTTGATTTTATGTTTATTTTTGTAGTTTGCTAGAAGAAATGATTACTCTATCAGAGAAATTGATGAAATGAGATGTGATCTGGCCAAATTTATCTTGGATAAAGTTAATGAAGACCGTATGTAAAAAATGATGCATTAGAAAATTTCGGAAGCATTGTTAATTTATGTTGAGAATGATTCTGACTGAAATGATATGGTTATATTTCAATGTTGGCACTTTCGATAATATGAAATTAAAGATTTTTGTTGGTGTTAGAGATCATTTTTCTTCTTTGTTTTTCTTGTACGAGATATTGTATACAAAATACAAATTGTGGAATACTCATACAAAAATTGGTATAGAAATGATGAACACTTAATTGACGCATGAAAGTCATCTTTTATAAATAACGATGACGTGTGTTGAGCTATCATTGATTTTTTATGATAAATGTCATCTTTCTTTAAATAAAGATGACGCATAGAAGTCATCTTTTGTACATAAAGATGACGCATAAAAGTCATCTTTTGTAAATAAAGATAACACATAAGTTATTTTTTGTAAATAAATAAGACATATAAAATTCATCTTTTATAAATAAAGATAACGTGCGTTTAGTTGTCATTGATTTTTTAAGTTAAAAGTCATATTTTATAAATAATGATGACATATAGAAGTCATCTTTTCTAAATAAAAATGACACATAAATGTCATCTTTTATAAATAAAGATGATGTGCATTGAGTCGTCATTGATTTCTAAAAATAAAGATGACACCTTCATAGATGATTGACAAACAAATGTCATCAATATCAAGCTTGGTTGAAGTCGTCATTGGAGTGCTAAGTGGTTTGACTGTTTCCAGGTCGAACTTCTTTAATAAATCTTTTGTGTACTTGATTTATGAAGTCTCATTGTTGGTTTGTTTGATTTGCAGTCCGAGAAAGAATTTCAGCTCTCCTATCATGCTCATCTCAAACTTATTCTGCATACACTTTGAAAATTCTTGACAAAGAGATTCATCAGTGGATCCAAAAATAATATCATCTACATAGATTTGAATCAAAAGAAGATTGCGATTCAAATATTTTATAAACATTGTTGTGTCAACCTTTCCCTTTGAAAAACCGTTGTCAAGTAGAAAAAAGCTCAGACGATCGTACCAAGCACGAGGAGCTTGTTTCAAATCGTATAAGACTTTCTTCAACTTGAAAACATAATCAGAATTTTTGAAATCAGTAAAACCTGGAGGTTGAGTTACATAAACAACTTCTTTTATAAAACCATTTTAAAAAGCGCTTTTAACATCCATTTGAAATAATTTGAAATTATGAAAACATGCAAATGCACATAACATGTGAATCGATTCTAATCTCGCAACTAGGACATAAGTCTCATCGTAGTCGATACCTTCTTCTTGATTATATCCTTGAGCTACGAGTCGAGCCTTATTACGAGCCACTAAACCATTCTCGTTCAGTTTGTTTTGGAATATCCAACGGGTGACAATGACCGGATGATCAATGGGCTTGGGAACAAGTTTCCAAACTTGATTCCGTTCGAATTGGTTTAATTCCTCTTGCATGGCATCTAACCAAAAATTATCACTACATGCTTCTTCAATATTTTTGTGTTCAAGCTGTGAGATAAAAGCAACACAGGAAGCTATATCTTTATTAGAGGAACGAGTACTTACACCCTTGGTAATCTCACCAATTACCAAGTCCTTTGGATGATCTGCCAAGAATCTCATCTCTTTTGGCATATCCTCAGGATTGCTGGTTTCGGCTTCTGGTTCTTTATGTGATTGCTTGAAGACTCAGCTGGTGCTTGGTATGAAGGTTCTGCATCTTTGTGTGAAGGTTTTACAGTAGCTGTACTTGGTGTACTTACGTCTTCATTATCGTCATCGACTGAATGTTGATTTAGTTCATCAAACTTGACATTAATTGATTCTTCGATGATCATGGTTCTCTTATTGAAGACTCTGTACCCTTTGCTCTTTTGCCGCATAACTTAAAAAGATACCTTCATCGGCCTTTTCATCAAATTTACTCAGGTTGTCTTTAGTATTAAGAATAAAGCATTTACAACGAAATATCTTAAAATATGAAACAGTGGGTGTTCTATCAAACCATAACTCATAGGGAGTCTTCTTCGATATAGGTTGAATCAGAACCCTATTGAGAATATAGCACGCTGTATTGACAACTTCAGCCTAAAAGTATCTAGGTAGACTAAACTGGTTCAACATTACTCTAGGCATTTCAGATAGAGTCATGTTCTTACGTTCCACAACTCCATTTTGTTGTGGAGTCCTAGGGCAGAAAAACTCATGCAGATAACCGTGTGTGTCACAGAATTGCTTGAACTCTGCATTCTCAAATTCGCCGCCATGATCACTACGAATGCGAGTAATCATGAAACCTTTTTCATTCTGTATTTTCTTGTAAAAGGTGACGAATTCTGACAAAGCATCTTTCTTGCGTGCAAGAAAGTATACCTACGTGTATCTAGAGAAATCATCTACAATGACAAATGCATATAACTTACCACCTAGACTAGCAATTCTACTAGGTCCAAATAAATTCATATGCAATAATTGTAGAGGTTTAGTGGTACTTACAACGTTCTTCGACTTAAAGACGGATCGGGTGGCTTTGTTCTTTTCACATTCGTACATACCGTATCCTTCTTGAAAGATATGTCCGGTAAGCCGCGTACCAACTTCTTTGTAGATAGTTTTGAAATTGCGTCCATGTTTGCATGGCCGAGTCTCATATGCCATAGTTGACTCTCAATGCTCTTGGCCATCAAGTATCTACCTGCTTTGTTAGCATCTTCTAACAGATAGAAAATATATATGTTGTCTTCCCTGATACTTTCAAAGATAGTACTGCCAGTTGAGCTATCAACTATAGTACATTTGTCTTTGACGAAGTTAATGCCATAACCGTGTTCAGCTAAATGGCTTATGCTGAGCAGATTATGTTTTAACTCGGTAACTAGACAAACATCTTTAATCACAGGGTAGGGAGCCTTACCAATGTTACCGATACCGATTATGTACCCTCTCAAATTATTACCGAAGGTGACGTATCCTTCTTTATTCTTCTATGACAATGTTGTGAATAATGATGCATCACCGGTCATGTGCCGTGAGCAACCGCTGTCGAGGATCCATTTGCTTCTAGCATGTGAAGGGCATCCCACCTACAAAACAATTTGCAAATGAAACTCTTGGTACCCATTTCATGTAGGGTCCTGACATGTTAGTATTTGGTATCCATGCATAAACATTTAAATCTACTAACTTTCTAATTCTACATGCAGAGGATATATGACCAATGAGGCCACAATAATGACATTTTGCATGTTGAGTGTTAAAAGTTGCGTGAGGTGCATGATTGGTAGGTTTTGGTTTTCTAGTATAGACAAATGCATGCCTATTAGTCTTCTTGGGCAGTAGTTTGGTATGGTTTGGTCTGACAGTGTTTGGTTTGAGTGTGTTCCAATCATTCGGTAATTGACACGTGTTAGAATAGGAAGCAGCAACTTCAGGCCGTTTTTCTAAACTAATTTTTAACTTTTTGGAGGTGTCATATAATCTAGTATAGTCAGATATAAGTGTTTCCATTTTGACTTGTGCACACTGGAGACTCTTACTCTCCTTAGATAGGTCTTCATTTAGCTGGATGATAGTTTGGTCTTTTTCTTCGGATAACTTGGTAGTCTCGTGTAACTTCAGCTTAATAGAAGAAAGCTCACCAGACTCAATAGAAGAAACATTATTTTAATATCAGCTAGTTGGTCGGTAAGTCTTCCTATCTCACCTTTGTACTCTTTAAGTACCTTCTTAGAGGTTTAATATTTACTACGCAATTTTCTGTAGTCATTTAACCAGTCACTGAAAGCCTCTCCTAGTTGCTCAAAGGTGAAATCTTCATAAGGATAAAAAAGAGGATTAGTGGTTACCAGATCGCAAGCCATCAAGCATACATTTGCAGCGTCATCCGATTATTCGTCTTCTGAGTCGCTGGCTTCGCTCTAATGCCATATGCTTATATTGGCGTACTTCCTTGATGTAGATCTCTTTAGGTAGCCATTGTCATATTTGCTACTTTTTCTTCTTGATGATGATGCTGTTGGACAATCTTTCTTTAAATGTCCTTTCTTCTTACATCCATAGCAAATAGGATCTTCCTCGTTGTTGTTGCTGTTGTTGTCTTTTGTTCTTCTGTTGAATCTCATGAACTTCTTGAATTTTCTTACCAGAAGAGCTTGATCTTCAGAGTCAGAGTCGCTGTTGTCAGAATCATCTTTGACAGTTCTTCTATGTTGAGCCTTGAAAGAGATCGACTTCTCTGACTTCTCCTTTGGTGCAGCATCTTCAAAGTCTTGAAGTTCCAACTCGTGAGTAGCTTACCCATGAGTGTTTCCAGAGACATTATTGAGAGGTTGTTTCCTTCAATGATTATTGTAGACTTTGGAATCCAGTTCTTCGTGAGAGCTCATAGAAGTTTGCAAATATTCTCATGGTTACTGTATTCCTTGCCTAATGAAGACAAAGGATTTACAATATCCAGGAATCTCGTAAACATCTAAGTGACGAATTCATTTGACTTCATCTTGAACGCCTCGTACTCTTGAGTAAGTCTGCTAATCTTTGACTCCTTGACTTGAGTTGTTCCTTCATGGGTTACTTCGAGAAGTTTTCACACGTCATTCGATGTTGTGTAAGTCGACACCCGGTTAAACTCATTTATGTCTAAAGCACAAAATAAAGTGTTAATAGTACGTGCGTCAAGGCTGGCCTTTTTTTGTCATCTTTCGTATATTTATCATGGGGTTTATCAACTAAAACTCCATCAACAGTAATACGAGGAGGCTTTTTGTAGCCATCAATAACTATAGACCATAAGTCCAAATTAAGAGATTTTAAGAAGAAACTCATCCGTGTTTTCCAATAAGTGTAGTTTGTGCCATCAAACAATGGAGGTCTGTTTATGGCTTGGCCTTCACTTGTGAATTTTACAATTGCCATGTGTTATACTGTGATTTATATAGCAATTAAGAATAATTGAATATAACTGCAATTTTACCTTGCTTTACCTGTATAACCTGTGAGACTCGTCTCACAGTATCGGTATTTATATACGGATACGTATTTTGTATTATATTTCGTATTTTCTTGGTTTTCGGAATGTTTTAAAATTTTTCCCAAATTATAGATTTTCTCCTTGACCGGCATACCGACGGTGTACCGGTGTATACCGACGGCATACCACTCGGACATATTTTTCATATTTTGGATATTTTCGATTTCAGATATTTTCGTGAATAGTGTTTTCGATATTTTCATGAATAGTATTTTAGATATTTTGATGAATAGTGTTTAGATATTTTCGTGAATAGTGTAGATGCATTCTATTATCCAATGGACAATTGGTTTTCTTTCAATGGCTAGGATTGATCTAGAATGTGACATGGATCACGATCCAACGGTCACGATTAATTCCCTCTTCTATATATATACATTAAGTTTCTCTCTCCTCTCTCTTTTCTTTCCTTCTCCATTTCCTCTTCCCTCTTCCTCAAGCCTAGGAAAGCTTGGCCATGAGGCCTAGAGTGTGGTTTCGTGCCCCTCTTGGTGGTGGGGTAGAAGATTAGGCTTGGAACTTAACCTAGATAAGTACATCTTGCTCAAAAGTGACATGACCATGCTATAATTTTGTTTTTCATAGAAACTAAAGTTTTATTGGCCTATAATATGCTTCTTTAAATTGTTAACATGTTTAGTATATAGCACTTTTGGTTTTGATCGACAGTATTGCGTAGATCTGAGTTTCTAGATATAATTTTCGAGTATTTTGAGGTATTAATCTATCAAATCTTTGAATTTGTGAAATCTAATAGTCCCATGTTGTAGGGAATTCAATTCTATGCAATTTTGGCTTTTGAAAATCTGAATTTCAATTTAAAATAAAGTTTTTATGGCCGAAACAAGTTTTGGCAAAAATCTGAATTTTGTTGCTGTTTGGAAAATCGGTATGCCGACGGTATGCCGTAGTATATCGACGGTATGGCAATTTTTGCACCAGAAACTTTTTGTCTTTAGGCCGGAATACCGTCGGTATGCCGCTGTATACCGCCGGTTTGTCGTTTTATGCCGTTTTAATCTGTTTTTGTCCGTTTTTGTCCCTTTTTGATATTTTTTCGATTGTAATGAACTTTTAACATGATTAGATGACATTGGATAGTTAGAGAATGATTGTACACCCTATATACATGACACATGCTTATGTTCATGTATTATTCTATGTCTAGATTATAGATAGTGGCCTGTCATGGTGCACTCCAAATTACTGTATATGTATAGCTCGATTTAGTGGCTCTTAGTAGCGCACTCATGTACTGATTTTCTCGATTGAATTCTAGATTGAGATTTGATTTCTGATTGACTTCTAGTTTGAGACTGAATGCATGTTCTTTATTGACACCGTGGATTTAACTTATTATATGTCTAATCTATTTGCATCTTGGCAATGGACAATCGAGTGTGAGTACTGTCTATTATATCGCGTATAATGTGTATTGGGAACATTTGCCAGAGATATCTCGCAAATAACTTGTACCCATGGCTCGTCATTATAGGACGATTCTTGAGTGTCCACGACTTGAGAATTGAAAATGAATGTTATAGGTAATTGACTAGTAAACTCATATAGATCATTGGGAGGGGAGGACACTTCATGCTACCGCGTACTCGGATCGCTATGGGCCCCCACAGTGACAGGGATAACCCCGATTGGCATGGGCCCCTGTCCACTATTGATTGAGTAGATGTTTATCTACTATTGATATGTTATTGAGTAGATGTTGTTTATCTACTATTGATATGTTTCGTTTTTGGAGTAGATGTTTATCTACTATTGATTGAGATTGTTTGGTTGATTGTATTTCTTTTCTTCTACCGTCATCGTCCCCTTGGCCATCCGAGTTACTGCAGCGTAGGTGGTAGTGAAGTTTCTCAACTTGCATACTAGTAATTAGGATTGTGATAACCCTAGCTAGTTAATGATATCAAGCCGTAGTCAATGATTGGCCGTGCACTTTTGATTGTGTGTTACCTTATATGCTCTTGTGTCGGTGAGTGGCCAGAGGCTAAGTTCTGCTAGGGAAAAGATCTGCAACCCCGGTCCTTGTTTAGTTTAAGGGTTGTAGCTCCGATTTCTAGTAGTTCCTAAATCCCTTGTTGCTCATCAGATTATTCTATTCCATAGCTATATTGTTCAGCATTTCCATTCAGTCATTTATATTCTTGAGATACGTTCATTGGTACCGCACTAGTCTCGACCCGCATTTATTTACTTTTGTTATTATGTTATTGTGTTGTTGTTGGGTTTTGTCGTGCACCTCGAACTTCCTTGTGGTACTTGCTATTTGGGGCCTGACCCCACTGGTTTTGTTTGGCCAGATTTACCGCTGGAGCCCGAGGATTCTCCCTACCTTTCTCTGGATAACCCGCCACCGGCTTAGATCTGCGGTTGTTCCTTCTCGCGAGTGGGTTCCCTCTCCTTAGCACTTGCGGTTCATTTCATTTTGGTGGTGTTAGCTGGGGCATGTGTTAGCCCTATTATTTCGAGACTTTCTCAGACTTCGGTCAACATGATGTATTATATTAGATCTAGACTGATATAATGATCATGTATATTGGTGTCAACCCCTTGACCAAATTTTCTCCTTTTTTTTCTTTTTTTTTCTTGTTTATTATTATTTATCTCACATATAAAATTATATGCTTTATATTAGTTGTTTACATTAAATACCAGCAGAAGGACCATTGGGTAATAAAAGAGTTGATAGGGACCTGTATGCAAAAGTCCCTATTCAAATTTCCTTTGAACCTTGTGCTCGTATTCAAAATAGATTCTGATAACTTTCACCAACGATTTTGGATGTGAGTGAATCAAATCTTTTTGATCTTCTCCAAAAGATCGAAACAAGTATATAAGAGGGATGGTAGCCGACCCCAACCCCCCTAAAAACTCCTCGATGAACCCTAAGAAGGCTACCATCCATCGAGAGCTCTGTGGATTCTTCATCTAGAGGCTGCCTACACGACTACAACCTGCAGGAACTCTTCGAGAGGTAAGCCAACTTACTCTTCAACTCACGAATTTTTCTGTTATTAATTGAATTAGGATGGTAAGGTAGATGATTGATAAAATTCCTAAGTGGGTACTGAGTAATAGAAGCAATTACTGAATTTTTGAATTAAACCGAACATACCTATGTCATCGGGTTCGTAGGAATTAGATATTAGATTCTTATGCCTAGTAAGGTACCCATTATATATCAGGATGTAAGAAGAATTGTAGGAACATATGTTCATAACAAGTACCAGGTACAACCATGATACTTGGTGTCCATGTCCCACAAAGAGGGGAGGGGTATCAGGATAGGGCTGTAACAGAGGACTAAACAAAGGTGCAAAGAAGTTGGTGTGCGACACATGAGAGGACCTGTAAGCTGGTTTCCTTTCATCCCATCTGTTTCATTGCTAGCATATCAATTGAAACTATAGTTGCAACAGGGAATAATTGGGAATCACACGTGGGTTGGACCCTTTAGAGTACTGAGTTCAAATCAAATGATACCTTTATGGCTGTTGGCAGTGTTCTAGCGATATGATTTACAGGTCTCCTATATCTATACTCATAGTATCATTCCTGCCAGTGTTTCTAAGAAATTTCTTGGATTATTTCGTCACATAACATTTATACTAACTTCATTCGAGGCCAACTAATACTCTTTCACTCCCCTTAACTGCTGCTCATCTAATCTGTACACGGACACATAGATTTCTATTGTGTTCTTCCTGCCATAGTTTCTCCCAGGAATAATGCACTTAATAGCAGGGCACACTCCACTATCTACTGAATCTCCTTCCAAATCCTGCAGTCATCCCCGATATGTGTGCGTTGTCACTAGATCCTCTAATCCATTTACTGCACACCTTGCATATATCTGCAGGTTGTATATCCCACACATCACACACACAAGGTATCTTGGGTCCCCTTCTCTCACATCTACTTGGGGATACTCACATTAATGTTATAATATCAATTTTGACATTCCTCCCACATAATACACCCACATGGTGGTACAATGAAATCAGCAAGGTCCTGGATAGACTGATAGACCAAGACTGGTATTAGCTATAAACTTAACATACGGTAGTATGTTGTTGGAGCATGTATCAGGAAATCTAGAATCGATCACATTTCTTATGAGGACTGATGATTGAGCATTAGGCTCAGGATGAACCCTTCATCATTTATCCACACTAAGGAGCCTCGGATAGAATGCTCATCAGGTTCAGAGCACTCGAGGACAGGTATCAGACTTTAGGTGCAACCATGACACCGTATCGAGATTGATTGGCCACTAGACCCGACCAAGTCCTTGGGTATATATAGATATTTCTAGGTTCCAGATTTAGTTTTGACTTGTGACCAAAACATCAGGCATTAGGAAATTTCTTAAGACCTTCAAATTAATCAATTAGAACTAATAGAGCGTTATTGGCACCTTAAAATTGATTGATGCAATCAGGTTTTCTTACCAGTTTGCATTGATAGTTGTTTGGCCATGTTTACATTTCTCTGATCTATAATCTTGTTCAGTAATGCTTCAATTGATTGTGTTTTCAGTCATGAGCAAATGCAACTAAGTAGGAGGCTCTTTCATCTCCTGATTCTTACACCGATGTCAAAGAATCTAGTAAGAACACCTTATATCAAATTGTAGATGCTCGTCTTACCTTAAAAGTGTTCTTGCTTTCAAGTTCTACTTAACCTTGATGCACAGTTAGTTTCTTCTTCTGATTCCTGAGGCCTGTATTTAGTAATTGGACAAACAACTGATGATGCACCAATATGGAATGGTCATTGATTCTGCCGTTAACTGGTTATTTGTGATAGTTGGATTCTTTCATAATGGGAATACAGAGGTCTCATAGGGCATGTCGGATTTGTATGCTCATATTATTCATTTTTGTTATCTACTCTATGCTTGTTTTCAAGCCCCTGGGAATGATGGTCCCTGTCCTGACAGTGATATGCGTAGATGGTATTTTTCTTGGCCCATCCCAGCCTTCTTATCCTGTCCCATGAGGCTGGGCACTTGATTACAGAGCCAATTGAAAAGTATCCTGCCATTAAATGGCTAATGGGCTAGAAAGCAGTATAGGTAATCTGCTTTGGTGGTCCACTCTATAGTAAGCATGGATAAAGGAAGAGGATTGTGTTAGGTAGCTGAATTGTCAACTAATTTAATTCTGGGTATGTCAAAAGATTACTTGTATTCAATATATTTGCCATGTGTATTAGTTCAGCTCAAGTCAGCATTTCACATAGATAGTCTACTTCCCATTCATGTCTATTCTTTATTGTGGATTGTAAATTTTAATGAGAAGCTTGATGCATGAACATATGTAGGCTTGGGAAGGGGTATCAGTCAGGAATAGGGTACCTTAGTACCTGCAACTTAGTAGGAGCCATGTCTTTGTACATGGTAGGTGTAGCTACTCTCCCTTGCATATGCTTGGTAAGTTCATGAGTGCTAGAGGGTAAAAACCTGAATATAAGTGTATGAAGGACATTAGCTATGAGTCTATACCTGGATGCAAAATATGAGTAACAAGTACCTGCAGCCTAGGAAAAGGGGAAAACTAGATTTAGAATAGGAAGTAAACCTAGAAGCCTAAATAAACCAATAGATAGCTACTTGTACCTTTAAATTGTGCATTGATCATATCGAACTATTTAAACAGGTTACTTGGACATTAACGCGGATTATGACCCGTGCCAGCAGCTCAGGACCTAAGGCAAGTATACCTTGCCTTTATACGCAGCTTTATTTATATGCACTGTCTTTATTTATTATCCTGTTTTTCTCATATTATTGACATGTACCTTTTATATCCTGTTTATATACTTGTTTCATTGCTATATAGACCGTGTTCACAGTTAGCTTTGTTTCTTATCAGATGTATTCATTGAGCCTTGATCGAGTCGTGTCGTGAGTCGTGAACTGAACTGCTTTTACCTCCGTGTCTTGAATCATTGAAGCTAACCTGCGAGTCCACACTAGGGGCAAGGGTTAGTAGTTATTGGTACACACCTGCGAGTCCACACTAGGGACGAGGGTGATGCTAACCTGCGAGTCCACAATAGGGACGAGGGTTAGTAGTATATGGTTCACACCTGCGAGTCCATACTAGGGACGAGGGTGATGCTAGCCTGCGAGTCCACACTAGGGACGAGGGCTAGTAGTTTGATCAAACCTGCGAGTCCACACTAGGGGAGAGGGTTTGAGTATTCGATTTGGCTATCCGTTGACATCGTGATATCGTGTCCTCTTGTTCTTCTCTAGCAGTTCATTTATGTGTAGACAGTGTACAGATTTGTGTTTATTCATTGCTCAGTTTTACTTGTTTATTCTGTATTTTTCTTCATGCATAATAAACTGTTAGAAAGGCTCGTTTTTATGTATCTTGCTAGTCCTCTGAGGACCTGATGATCTCTTCTGGTTAGCCGCGTTTGAGTCAGGAGCAGACGAGAGGGTTGAGCCAGCATCAGATCGTAGTGCTTGCAGTTGAGGTGGTCTAGATTAGCAGTTTTTATCCAGTTAGTTACTTCATGTATTTCTCTATTTTTTCGTCTATTGGTAGTGGATTTGTATCCACCGGACGTGACATTGATTCTTGATATTCAGTTATATTCATTATTATTCAGTTTCATGTCTTTTCATTAATCTTGACTGTGACATGATTATTTCTGTGGATGAGATATAGATTACCATTGCCGTGACTTGTGTATAGACAACGTACTACCGCCGACACTGCGGCGTAGGCTGGGCTTGGACACGCTTCGTATCCGAAAAGTGGGTGCGGGTCGTGACAAGTTTTTTTGGCAGCCCATGCAGGTCTACGTTAATCATTTCGGTTACGTCACTGTGCCGTCGTGAGCCTGCGAATAGGATTAGACACTTAGAATCTCATCCACATGTCTTGACTCCTTGTTAATCCTTAATCCTTGATCTCATTGAATCCTTGATTTGCATCCTGTTTGAAAATCTCTTCAACGGCTAAAGTGTTTTCTTTGTTTCAGCTAAAGATGGACTCTCAAGACAGAAATAATGCTGCACTGAACACTCCACCAGCTACAGGAGGCTTTTTCACGTACATGACTCCACCGACACAAGAAGGACAGCTCACTCATATGGGTAATCAACCGCAGCTCTCGAGATTCCGCAGAGGCGATATTCCACCACCTCCACAGTTTCCTCCGCAGACTCCACCACCAGCACAAGCCCCGCATCTAGCACATGTTTCACATCCAGTGCCAGCCATGCACCCCGCACCAGTGATGTATCCAGCTTTCCCCATGCACCCACCGCCGGCGATGTATCCAGTCTCGACGATGTATCCAGCACATGTTCTGCCTCCGCCACCAGCACTGGACAATGTCACACTCCTCGAGATCATCCAGCAGCAGGCCAACATGTTTCGCGACACCTTGAGAGAAGCTCTTCAGATTAGAGACATTCCGCGACAACGCCCGGGGAATCCCAAGCACTTTATGGACTTTGGGCCCGGAGAGTTTCATGGGACGGAGGGGATTATCTACGCTGATGAATGGTTGGAGAATGTAGAGCGATACTTGAAGATGGCCCGGATCCCAGAAGATCTGAAGGTCGAGTCAGCTAGTGGACAACTTTTCGACATCGCGCGGACGTGGTACCAAGGCGAACCTCGATTTTCTGCTCCAGATGTGACTTGGGAGGAGTTCAAGCGACTGTTCAAGAGGAAGTTCTATCCATACGTAGCACGAGAGGCGTTGGTGAGTCAGTTCGAGCATCTAGAGCAGGGCAACCACACCGTCGACGAGTACACATCGGAGTTTTCTCGCCTCAGCCGTTTCGCGGAGAACTTGGTCAGCACCCCTGAAGACAAAGTGCGATGATTCAGAAAAGGACTATCTCACGAGATTCGTCTAGCCATTGCCACCAGTCGAGCCGCCACTTATGAAGAGATTCTAGAGGTCGCCCAAGCTGTAGAAGAGGAGCTGAGTCACAAGCCGAAGAGGAATCGAGACGCACTCGGAGGAGGCAGCGACCAAGCAGCACCGGCAAAACGTCCGAACATTCCAGGGAAGACACCAGCACAGCAGCTTCAGCAGCAACCACAAGCAGCCCCACGCCAAGTCCAAGACATTCCCATCTGCCAGCATTGCTCGAAGAAAGGCCACATTCAAGAAAATTGTCGCAGCAGATTAGGGTTGTGTTGGACTTGTGGATCCAACCAACACTTGTCTCGCAATTGTCCGAAGAAGAACGCAAGTGCCCCACCACTACCAACCGCAGGAGGAAGGCGAGCCTTTGCCATGATCACGGAAGATGCGGCGACACCACACGGAGCGAGTGGCAGAAATTTTCAGTAGATTATAGTGGTAGCATTTTTAAGGAGTATTATGTTTAGTTTTTGACTTGCAAGGATTCACAATAAATTCTTAGCAAACTGTTAAATTATTCTTTCTAGTAGACCGAAGTTCCTTAAATTTCGAGGACGAAATTTGTTTAAGGGGGGTAGAGTTGTCAACCCCTTGACCAAATTTTCTCCTATTTTTTTTTCTTTTTTTCTTGTTTATTATTATTTGTCTCACATATAAAATTATATGCTTTATATTAGTTGTTTACATTAAATACCAGTAGAAGGACCAGTGGGTAATAAAAGAGTTGATAGGGACCTGTATGCAAAAGTCCATATTCAAATATCCTTTAAACCCTGTGCTAGTATTCAAAACAGATTCTGATAACTTTCACCAACAATTTTGGATGGAAGTGAATCAAATCTTTTCGATCTTCTCCAGAAGATCGAAACAAGTATATAAGAGGGATGGTAGCCGACCCCAAACCCCCTAAAAACTTCTCGATGAACCCTAAGAAGGCTACCATCCATCGAGAGCTCTGTGGATTCTTCATCTAGAGGCTGCCTACGCGATTACAACCTACAGGAACTCTTCGAGAGGTAAGCCAACTTACTCTTCAACTCACGAATTTTTCTGTTATTAATTGAATTAGGATGGTAAGGTAGATGATTGATAAAATTCCTAAGTAGGTACTGAGTAATAGAAGCAATTACTGAATTTTTGAATTAAACCGAACAGACCTATGTCATCGGGTTCGTAGGAATTAGATATTAGATTCTTATGCTTAGTAAGGTACCCATTATATATCAGGATGTAAGAAGAATTGTAGGAACATATGTTCATAACAAGTACCAGGTACAACCATGATACTTGGTGTCCATGTCCCACAAAGAGGGGAGGGGTATCAGGATAGGGATGTAATGGAGGACTAAACAGAGGTGCAAAGAAGTTGGTGTGCGACACATGAGAGGACCTATAAGATGGTTTCCTTTCATCCCATCTGTTTCATTGCTAGCATATCAATTGAAACTATAGTTGCAACAGGGAATAATTGGGAATCACACGAGACCATTGGTTGGACCCTTTAGAGTACTGAGTTCAAATCAAATGATACCTTTATGGCTGTTGGCAGTGTTCCAGCGATATGATTTACAGGTCTCCTATATCTATACTCATAGTATCATTCCTGCCAGTGTTTCTAAGAAATTTCTTGGATTATTTCGTCACATAACATTTATACTAACTTCATTCGAGGCCAACTAATACTCTTTCACTCCCCTTAACTGCTACTCATCTAATCTGTACACAGACACATAGATTTCTATTGTGTTCTTCCTGCCATAGTTTCTCCTAGGAATAATGCACTTAATAGCAGGGCACACTCCACTATCTACTGAATCTCCTTCCAAATCCTGCAGTCATCCCCGATATGTGTGCGTTGTCACTAGATCCTCTAATCCATTTACTGCACACCTTGCATATATCTGCAGGTTGTATATCCCACACATCACACACACAAGGTATCCTGGGTCCCCTTCTCTCACATCTACATGGGGGTACTCACATTAATGTTATAATATCAATTTTAACATTCCTCCCACATAATACACCCACATGGTGGTACAATGAAATCAGCAAGGTCCTGGATAGACTGATAGACCAAGACTGATATTAGCTATAAACTTAACATACGGTAGTATGTTGTTGGAGCATGTATCAGGAAATCTAGAATCGATCACATTTCTTATGAGGACTGATGATTGAGCATTAGGCTCAGGATGAACCCTTCATCATTTATCCACACTAAGGAGCCTCGGATAGAATGCTCATCAGGTTCAGAGCACTCGAGGACAGGTATCAGACTTTAGGTACAACCATGACGCCATATCGAGATTGATTGGCCATCAGACCCGACCAAGTCCTTGGGTATATATAGATATTTCTAGGTTCCATATTTAGTTTTGACTTGTGACCAAAACATCAGGCATTAGGCAATTTCTTAAGACCTTCAAATTAATCAATTAGAACTAATAGAGCATTATTGACACCTTAAAATTGACTGATGCAATCAGGTTTTCTTACCAGTTTGCATTGATAGTTGTTTGGCCATGTTTACATTTCTCTGATCTATAATCTTGTTCAGTAATGCTTCAATTGATTGTGTTTTCGGTCATGAGCAAATGCAACTAAGTAGGAGGCTCTTTTATCTCCTGATTCTTACACCGATGTCAAAGAATCTAGTAAGAACACCTTCTATCAAATTGTAGATGCTCGTCTTACCTTAAAAGTGTTCTTGCTTTCAAGTTCTACTTAACCTTGATGCACAATTAGTTTCTTCTTCTGATTCCTGAGGCCTGTATTTAGTAATTGGACAAACAACTGATGATGCACCAATATGGAATGGTCATTGATTCTGTCGTTAACTGGTTATTTGTGATAGTTGGATTCTTTCATAATGGGAATCAGAGGTCTCATATGGCATGTCGGATTTGTATGCTCATATTATTCATTTTTGTTATCTACTTTATGCTTGTTTTCAAGCCCCTGGGAATGATGGTCCCTGTCCTGACAGTGATATGCGTAGATGGTATTTTTCTTGGCCCATCCCAGCCTTCTTATCCTGTCCCATGAGGCTGGGCACTTGATTACAGAGCCAATTGAAAAGTATCCTGCCATTAAATGGCTAATGGGCTAGAAAGCAGTATAGGTAATCTGCTTTGGTGGTCCACTCTATAGTAAGCATAGATAAAGTAAGAGGATTGTGTTAGGTAGCTGAATTGTCAACTAATTTATTTCTAGGTATGTCAAACGATTACTTGTATTCAATATATTTGCCATGTGTATTAGTTCAGCTCAAGTCAGCATTTCACATATATAGTCTACTTCCCATTCATGTCTATTCTCTATTGTGGATTGTAAATTTTAATGAGAAGCTTGATGCATGAACATATGTAGGCTTGGGAAGGGGTATCAGTCAGGAATAGGGTACCTTAGTACCTGCAACTTAGTAGGAGCCATGTCTTTGTACATGGTAGGTGTAGCTACTCTCCCTTGCATATGCTTGGTAAGTTCATGAGGGCTAGATAGTAAAAACCTGAATATAAGTGTATGAAGGACATTAGCTATGAGTCTATACCTGGATGCAATATATGAGTAACAAGTACCTGCAGCCTAGAAAAAGGGGAAAACTAGATTTAGAATAGGAAGTAAACCTAGAAGCCTAAATAAACCAATAGATAGCTACTTGTACCTTTAAATTGTGCATTGATCATATCGAACTATTTAAACAGGTTACTTGGACATTAACACGGATTCTGACCCGTGCCAGCAGCTCAGGACCTAAGGCAAGTATACCTTGCCTTTCTACACAGCTTTATTTATATGCACTGTCTTTATTTACTATCCAGTTTTTCTCATATTATTGACATGTACCTTTCATATCCTGTTTATATACTTATATCATTGCTATATAGACCGTGTTCACAGTTAGCTTTGTTTCTTATCGGATGTATTCATTGAGCCTTGATCGAGTCGTATCGTGAGTCGTGAACTGAACTGCTTTTACCTCCGTGTCTTGAATCATTGAAGCTAACTTGCGAGTCCACACTAGGGGCAAGGGTTAGTAGTTATTGGTCCACACCTGCAAGTCCACACTAGCGACGAAGGTGATCGATGATAACCTGCGAGTCCACAATAGGGACGAGGGTTAGTAGTATATGGTTCACACCTGCGAGTCCACACTAGGAACGAGGGTGATGCTAGCCTGCGAGTCCACACTAGGGACGATGGCTAGTAGTTTGATCAAACCTGCGAGTCCACACTAGGGGCGAGGGTTTGAGTATTCGATTTGGCTATCCGTTGACATCGTGATATCGTGTCCTCTTGTTCTTCTCCAGCAGTTCATTTATGTGTAGACAGTGTACAAATTTGTGTTTATTCATTGCTCAGTTTTACTTGTTTATTCTGTATTTTTCTCCATGCATAATAAACTGTTAGAAAGGCTCATTTTTATGTATCTTGCTAGTCCCGTGAGGACCTGATGATCTCTTCAGGTTAGCCGAGTTTGAGTCAGGAGCAGACGAGAGGGTTGAGCCAGCATCAGATCGCAGTGCTTGCAGTTGTGGTGGTCTAGATTAGCAGTTTTTATCCAGTTAGTTACTTCATGTATTTCTCTATTTTTCCGTCTATTGGTAGTGGATTTGTATCCACTGGACGTGACATTGATTCTTGATATTCAGTTATATTCATTATTATTCAGTTTCATGTCTTTTTATTAATTTTGACTGTGACATGATTATTTCTATGGATGAGATATAGATTACCATTGCCGTGACTTGTGTATAGACAGCGTACTACCGCGGACATTGCGGCGTAGGCTGGACTTGGACACGCTTCGTATCCGAAAAACGGGTGCGGGTCGTGACAATTGGTACCTTGCTAGTATAGTATTTTGTATTCACTAGCTTCATGATCATATATGATATAGTATTTTGGGACGCCTCTTTACTTTCATGTGTGATATACTCTTGATATTTTGTTGTTGATGGATTGAGAGAGGATTTGTTCGACCATAGGAGTCGTCAGTGGCATGCTATAGTCCACCCACTAGTCTTCTAGACAGCTTTGATCGTATATTGGGGGTACTGGCGTACTCTAATACACGTAGCTGGCTTTCTTTCGTCCCCGTTCTCCAGTATTCTGGTTCTGGGGCGTGACATAACCTGTTATGATTCCAATTGTAGGAACAAAGTCGTAAAGCAGAATGCTTTAGAGGGGGATGAATAGAGCAGGCAGCGGAATATTGCTAATTAAAAACTTATTAGTAGGAAGATCACAGAATTAAATCAATAATCACAAAACAATAACTGTAAAAGAAATGAGATCAGAAGGTAAACGCAAACACAGCGATGTATCTTGTGAGGACTAGTCCAGTCGGAAGAACTCTAGCTTCCAGTTGAATCCACTATTAGAAAATCTTGCAAGTTTTTATACGAAGTCCTTGCAACTTCTACAGACGCGAGCTTGATACGAAGAACTCGACCAACTTCAATTTTGAAGAGTCTTCCTTCAATCAAGCCTCTGATTAGAATTCCTCTGAAATCTTCTAGACCACACCGTACCGACAAATTGACTAGAGAATTGTAACTGGCTTGGGATTTGAAAATGAAAGCTTTTTAGAATTCTTTGGAAAGAAATGTAAGCTTAGAAGAGAAGTGATGAAAGTGAATGGGTGATTTGAAATGATCAGAATTCTTCTCTATTTATAGTTTTTTCAAAAGGTAGAACTCTGGCAGAATTCGAACAGAATTCGGACAGAACTCTATGTAAAAATCTGCAACTGAAGGGAGACCAAGTTTTTCGAACGTTCGAAAATCAAACGGTTACTAACCGAACTCTGGCCGAACTCGGGACGAACTCGGGTCGAGTTCGGTCGGGGTTAGTAAGGGTTTTTCAAAAGTAATTTTTGGGCTTTTTAAAATCCTTCAGAAGCTTTTGTAAATAAGGGATGTTTTTTAAAAACATAGGTCATTTTTTAAAAATGATTTTGGAAAGCCTATTTGCCAGTACGACTTGGTGTACAATATATTCCTAGACTCAATAAAAGTAAAATTTTATTGCATAAAGAAATACAGACTCGAGTGGCAAACATAGCTTCGGTCTTGAACTGAGTAGATATCTGATCTTGATCAGTATCCAAGTGTCCAAAATGTCTTTAGTAAACATCTGAGTAGCTCTGTATATCGAGACAAAGTTTGATCAATTATTAAAATCAGGTTTGACCATGACCAATGGGCCCACAACACGTACCTCGGCTACAAAACCTGGAGACTGGTGTGGAAGCATGGAAAAGATGGAGTTTATGCGGAGCATCATTCCATGCGGTCCAGCAAAACTAAGCCGCAGAAGCAGTACCCATGAAGACTCCATGTGGCCAAGCAAAACTGAGCCGCAGAAGCAGTGCTCATGAAGACTCCTTGCGGCCAAGCAAAACTAAGCCGCAGAAGAAGTGCTCATGAAGACTCCATACGGCCAAGCAAAACTAAGCCGCAGAAGCAGTGCTCATGAAGACCCCATGCGGCCAAGAAAAACTAAGCCGCAGAAGAAGTGCTCATGAAGACTCCATGCGGCCAAAAAAATCTAAGCCGCAGAAGCAGTGCTCACGAAGACTCCATGCGGCCAAGCAAAATTAAGCCGCAGAAGAAGTTCTCTTGAAGACTCCATGCGGCCAAGCGAAACTAAGCCGCAGAAGCAGTGCCCATGGAGACCTCATGCGGCTAAAGATAACTCAAGTCGCAGAAGCGAGGCTCTCGAAAGCCCCATGCTGCTATAGGGACTCGAGCCACAGAGGGAAGGTTCCCATAGATCCTATGCAGCCAAGTGAGCCCAGCCGCAGAAGCAAGGTTCTCAAAGATCTCATGCCGCCAAACGGAGCCGAGCCGCAGAAGCAATGCCCCTAAAGCCATTATACGGCCAAAATGAGTCAGACTATACTTTATGGAAGGGACACATGGCAATTTAACCAAGTCTCAACCACCCAGATTTGCTACAATAAAATCTCAACAACTCCACATCAGCTGGCAGCCCAAGATCGAGTCTTTGTGTGCTGTTACACGTGGCCACGTGGCCCTTTATGCGGCACAAAATTTGCTATTGCAGGAATCACTATAAATAGCAGGGTGCAACACCCCTGCAAGAGGTTGGCAATCAAAGGCTGGCAAATTTCTTCGAGAGTAAAGACTGTGTCTGATAGTCCAAGGCGTAAGGCAGAGTTGCTACACTTTTCCGAGCCTCCATCGTCACCCCCAGAATCAAAAACTAAACAATTGTACTTAGATTGTTTCTTAGGGTTTCTTTCTAGGCTTTCTTTTGTACAAGCGAGTTTGCAATCAAGTTCAATTCCTCTGTAATTTTTGTTCTTGATATTTAACGGCAAACACGATGGCAACTCTGCTGGGGACTTCCTTCTCCTCTGATAAGAAGTTGGTGATGCAATCCGACGCGTCCAAGCTCGGCTCTATGCAGCAAATGCTCTTGGTTCATTTTGACCAACGAGCATTCGAAGAAATGCTCTCTAAAGTGAGCGCCAGCCCGTCGCAGAAGCGAGCCAACTGAATGAGAACCCGCAGGATGTCGAAGCGCAAAACTATTGCCCCCGACCAGGTTCTCGAAGAAGCTCCTTCTGCGGTGTAAGACGGTGATCAAAGCTCTCCTGCAGCCTTGCTTTCGACCGCAGAGAACCCTACTGTCCCCAAATCCAGCAAAGGAAAATACTACGATGCTGGGCTTTTGGGGGCACAAGGAAAATCCATGCGGATGAGAAAGAGGCCGTATAAGAGAGATGGGCAGTCTGCCCATATGGCAGCCAACTCTGGCTGCAGGCAGATGGACCATGCAGCATCCAACACTGGCTGCAGGCAGATGGCCCATACGACAGCCAATCATGGCCGCATGCAGATGGCCCATGCGGCATCCAATCCTGGCCGCAGACAGGGTGTCTCATGTGGCCTTGTCAGAAGCTCTGTATTCGACCGTCTCTCATACGGGCCCGACCCCATACGGTCCATTGAGAATGTGGAACATGCTAATCTGGACTCTTCTTATTATACGCCTTCGCGTGCTAAGCCGAAGAAGTCCAGGGCAGTACGGGCCCAACAAGCCCAGTAAACTGTCCAAGCTGCTGACCGTCAGCGGGCACCGTTAAATGTTATACGGGCTCCTGATGGAAAGTTGTACAGAACCACCCGCGTCCAGTCCCTCAGGGCTAACGGACAGGGTGGGTCTCAAAAGTCTCCTTCCAACGATCGAGGGTAAGTGCTTTTACTAGCCTCGGATCAGTGAGCAAACATGATACCTATGCACCCGTGTGCTCGGGATTCCCGAGTCCACAAATTGGATGCAAAGGTAGATCAATCTGCAATCGACTTGCGAGAGGTGATTACTCACAAACGCAAGGAAAAAGAAGCAACCATGGCATGTGATGAGCCCTTTTCGGGACATCGTTACACCCTGGTCATCATCAACTGCTGCTGCGATAAGTCGACAACACCTGAAGATCGGCAGTCCGTTTTCCAACGACTATACCACCCAACACCAGTCCGACAACCACTTTAGGAACAGGTGCAAATTTTGGGAGACGACAAATTTTCTTTCGCCTCCTGTAATTCAACTCGGAAGGTTCTTCCCGACAAGGGAGAAAAGAAGACAGGCTCTTCCAGCCCGGCGATCTCAGCCAATACTGCAATGAAACTCTCATCTGGAGGATTGCCGCCAACAGCCACAAGGGGTGTCTACCTAGGCACTCGATCCAGAAAGAAGCTTCCAACACCCGGGGGTGCACCCTCGACCTCCCTGGGGGTAGATGAAGATGGGGGTAGCAGTCCCCTCAATATATGCGACAACCCGGTGTTCCAAGAACATATACAGGGGGTAGCGATCCGCTGGAATTATGCAATGGACTTGGACGTCACCGAGGATGACCACCTTGGCCAAGATGATGTAGCTTCCTGTGCAGGGGGTGGAACCCCTTCTGAATCCGAGGAGGAGGACATTTCAAAATTTCTCGACGATTTCTCGGTACGAGGGTACGACACGGAGTGCACCTCTCCTACGGTCCCTTCCGCGTCCACCCACGTACGGACAGTCTTTATGGCCAGCGATGATCATGAAGGGCCTACTGATCGACAACGTCTAAATGCACTTGAAGCCATGCTCCTGTCCCTAGTCAAGTCAGTAGACAAAATCAAAGCTGCCTTGCCGACTCAACCGGCATGGATGCCTGGACAAACAAGCTTGCAACCCGCAGTCAACGCAGACTCCAACATGACCGCTCCTCCTTTGGGTGATAATCCTTTAGGAGCATCCGTTCCTTCAGCTGCAAACGAAGCCAGGGAGGCAATGAGGGAAGTCCACGAGCTTCGAGCAATGTTCAATGCCCAAGACTCCTCCCGGGACCTCAGAATACGGTAGCAGTATCCCGTTGCGTGGAGAGATGTTCATTTTGCGCCACGGTACAAACCGTTTCATATTGATTCGTATGATGGGAAGACCTCTACTAGTCGGTACATGACTTATTTCAAGGTTACAACCGACCACTTGCCGCATAGCGACGCTATCCTTACACGATTATTCATCGAAGCACTGGAGGGGATCGCGTTCGACTGGTACCGCAACCTTCCGGACAACTGCATCCATTCTTTTGACGACTTCAAGCACATGTTCCTAGAGAGATTCTACGAAGTAGGACATGATGTGACAATGTCGTCTCTCATGGACGTCGTTCAGGGGAGAGGGAGCTAATAAGGAACTATATCGAGCGGTTTCGCCAAACTGCAATGGGATTGCCCCAAGGCAATCCCAAAAGCTCCTTGATTGAAATCTGCCAGAAGAAGTTGCTCCCCCAATCAACCTCTGGATGGGCGAAGATCAGTTAATGGATTGGACGACCTTCATCATAAGCGCCACCAATGCTGAGGCGAAGTTAAAGAAGGCTCGCCAGCTGGGATTACACATCCCGGATAGAGAGGACAAATACAAACGTCCTGGTACCACCCCCAATAACAACAACAGTGGCGGCACCTCCAATAACCGGGACAATAAAGGCAAACAGGCCATGGTCGCTGGTACGACCAAGAAGCCTAAATGAAAGCAGACAGAAGCTCAGTGGCCCAAGGTGAATTACTCATTCAAAGATAGTCATGTCAAGCCTATCTTCGATATATTCTTGCAAGGGGTCAGGATCCAACTCCCTCCACCAAGGCGCGATCCTCGAGAGGCGGAGATGAAGGACCCAAATATTGCTACTTCCACCGCTATGTTCATCATTCCACTCATGACTGCTTTCAATTAAAGAGGTACATCCAGAGTCTTATCGACTCCAAAGCTTTGTCGCTAGATTTTGAAGAGGTTTCCGTGGTGGCAAACATGGTATCAATTCAGTTTGGTGACTTCCCCCAATAAGTACTTAAGACAGGGTAATACCTATCCCCCGGGCAACGATGGAGGTTACTAATCTTTCCTCCATCCGGGACCAGACGACTGGCTTGGTATCTCTCACCACGTCACGAGAAGAGGTCACGTGGGTGCACCCAGACTTAGTGCCCGAAGTTACCCAGGCGGTGTCATCTCCAGCCAACAAAAAAAGGGCAGGAAGTCCAGATCCTGCCATACAATTTCAGCCGAAGCTGAGGAGGCGGCGGCCGTTGTTACCCGGTCTCGGGCACCAGTCCAGCCCAATCTGGGTAGTTCAGTCGAAGACCCTTAGACGACAACGCTGCCTGCCACTGATGTTCCGAGGTCATCTCAGCCTCCGTCGGCAGACAGGTCCAAGCCGATGGAAACCCGCTTCGATAAGCCTTTCCGTAAGGATGCACCTCAGGGACTGGAGAGACCTTACAACTTTGATATATTAGCACAACTGGCTAATACGCCAAAAAGTTGTCGTTATACGAGCTCCTAAGGCTCTCCGAGGATCTTCATGTCACATTGAGCGAAGCACTCCAGAATGCCGATGCCTACTTAGCCTAGGTCAAACCAACAGGGGAAGACTCGTCAGCAGATCTCCAGGGCAGCAATTGTGTAGACGCGATGCCCAACATCATATTCACCCCACAGGACATGTTAATCAAGACCAACTTGCATGATCGCCCCTTGTACTACACTGGAGACATAGGGGATATCAAGGTGGATCGGATGCACATCGATCCTGGCTCATCAATAAACATCATCCCAAAAAGCTTGTTTCAAGTCCTCGGCATCCCTATGCACCGGCTAGCGACGACCAACACTGCTATTAGCGGTTTCAACTCGGGAAAGAGCTATCCCGTAGGAAAGATCCGATTGAAATATCAGATTGGCGACCTGAGGACTGAGGTTACCTGCTACGTCATAGACGCAGATATGTCCTACAATATCCTCTTGGGACGTCCGTGGATACATGACTATATGATCGTACCATCCACACTCCACCAGTGCTTTAAGTATGTCGGTAAGCATGGCTTCGTGAAGACGAAATTCGTCGACATCGATCCCTTCAAAGGGGTTGAGTCTTATTACTCTTCGGAGGCTTGTCTATATGAAGAATCCAAGAAGCATATTACTGACGAACTGCAGGCCATAACAGGGTCAGAGGAACCTTTGAAAATTGTAACGCCCCAGTCCCAATATACGTAGGACTAGGAAATACGTACATGCCAGCTGTATGCATACGCAGACTACTCCAATATATGGAATCTACGTGTACACACATAAGCTGTAATAAAAGAGCTCCATCTCATAACAATATAACATGGTCACAGGCAGTAACTATATCTCATCCACAATGATAAATAAGAGAAATAACAAACCAAATGTCTCAACTCAAACTAAAGAAAAATATCTGTCGGGAGGAAACAAATCCACCACCGAGCTACTGAAAAGAAATCAATTGAAATGAATATGAAAAAGAGTACAACTACATAAGTCCATCAACTAAGAATATGATCAAATAGGCTCCGAAGGCGAGACCTCCTCAACTGCAAATGAAGAGTCTAGTCCAGAACCGTACTCCTCAGGATACTGCTCGTCGTCTATACCTGGAGAGATCACCAGGTCCTCAGAGGGACGTAACAAGATACAGGAAGAACATGCTAATATGAACTGTCAGAATAATAATATGCAAGACTCTCCTAGACACCAATATGTAAGGGAATTCTAACCATCTATTGTGCAATTTAGAGGACAACTTTCATGCGCATGGGTGGGATTTAGGCTATGTGTACGTAACTGGCATCCAGTCATCTGTATCCGTCCGTAACGTCTAAAATGTCAGAGGGCATCTGCAAATATATCGCCACAGTTCCATCCGGAGACTGTGGTTTACCTGTTTGGCTTCCCATACGCACTAGCGACTGTCCTCCCCCAATGTTCTCCACTGTCCAAGTCATGCCCATGACTCGTCCAGTTTTGTAACTGCTTGAGTCTCTAAAACCCTAGTCATAGCAGTTACGATCATCTATCCGTCACACGACTTCTTACATAGAGATGGCCAGTCAATATGCAAGCCGTGCCCCTAGCAACATGTCTCAATCGTGTAGTGTGAGTGTCATAGCCAATGGAGATATAAGAATATCCCACGATAGAAAGGTAGTCCACTACAACTAAGTCGACATGCAATAAAAAAAATAAAACAAAGAAACGACTGATAAAGTCGCTTGCACCCAAGTGTGGCTTGGACGCACAGTTTATAAAAATATGAAACAAAGTAAATATATGCTGAAAATAAATAATATGACAGTAAATATAGCAAGATATACTTGCCTGGTGATTGGAAGGTGTTTTGACGACGTCTAGTAGAAGAAATCGACAAGTGAGAATAAGCTACAGGAGTGGAACCTCCACAAACGTTCCCGGACACTGAAATAAACATCAAAAACATTCTCGGTGAAGAAGATATACCTAGGAAACGCCTGTCCAAAAGTCTAATTCTGGAACAGGGACAAAATCGTAATTTCGGGTCAAAACGGTGTCCGCCGTTGGACCCGCTTTGAACCAAAACGCGTGCCAAAGTCTATGGTCTCTAAATTCGTCAAACTACATGTCTACGAATTTGTATTGAGGAGATGAACCCAACGGTATGTCCAATTTTGGATTCCGATAAGCCGTGCACAAAATCGCCCGTTTGAGTGGGTCGCGGGCCCGCCAATTTTGACGTTCCGATCAACCTTCTCAGAATCGGACCAAACTAGGCATGCAGGACCAGAAAAATATTTCGAGTCCAATGGCGCAAGTTTCGTTGCTGTCTAACGAGTGTGCACAAAGTAATTGGAAATTTCGGAATAGGCCGATATGGCGTTCTTCGAAGGATACGGGTCAAATTCGTCGCGCACACGCGACCAATTCGAATTCGATCAAAACCCACACATCCACAAATTCGATACGCACCTTTCAATGCCTTCGGTTTGCGACGGGATCGTTCGGTTTGTCGGGACGTACCTCGTACCGGGATTTTTAATGTTTCGAAAACTAGTTTTCTCGGGATTTTCAAACTGATTTATCACAGAATATACTAGGCAATAATTAAAACTAACTGAATGGTTTTAATCTCGGTTATATTGGCTTTAACTCTCTTCAGACCGATCCCTAAATTATTTTAAAACTTGGAAGTTATTGGCCTTCCAATATAGGGTTTTAAATCGAGAAAACTGTCAAATTATGAGGATAAGACGTGGGTTTTTCATGATTTTTAAATCGATTTTTCCTGCAAGGAGTTATTGAGGGTTATATAGTCTACGCGTAGAACGAATCGGTTCGAAGAATCGTTAAGCGAGTACGGAGAAATCACATGAAGAACATTGGTTACCTGCTGCGACTGTTCTGCTATTGCTGCTGTTGTCGTGGTCGGGTGCGGTGGCTGGCGGTGGCTCCTGCGACGTCGCTAGGTGCTCAGTGGTGCGCGTGGTCGAGACAGAGAGCGCTGGGGCGTCGGGGATCGTCCAAGGCCGAGTTATTTGGTGTACGCGAGGGGTTTCGAAGGTTTTGAAGAATATATAGGTATCGAGATTTAAATCCAATTTATTATCGAATATAAATCCGATTTGAATTGGGTTTAGTATGATCTATTAGAGAATAGGATTGGGTTTTCAATGGAGAAGATTTGGGAAGATTTGATCAAGATTTGATTGGGATTTAAAATCCGAAAGTTTCAAAAAAACTTAACTGTTAACGCAGAGGGGGCGCTCGGGTTCAGCTCGTGGGGAAGAGCTACAGTGCCCCGCCCCCCCCCCCCCCCCCACAAGCACTGTTCATGTGTGTGTGTGTTTTTTTTTAACTTCCTAAAGGCTAAAGGCTAAAGGCTAGAGGTTTTAGTGAAGGAAAGTGCTGTGGTGCTGCGCCTTTGGAGCTGTGGTCGGTCCTTGGGCCGACCACCAATGCTCTTTTTTTTTCTATTATCATATATATACATATATATGATGTATATATATATAATAAACTAAATAATGCCCAAAAGCTTATAATATGTCAAAAAAAAGTTTTGAAAAAATATAAAAATATCTACCTTTACCAACTATATTTGATATATGCTTATATGCATATATCTACATATCTAAAATATGAGTCAACTTATAAAATTATTCCTATTAAAACATTTAATACACTTCTATATTAATAGTAATCTTAATCATTCTAGTGTACAATAAAATAAAAATTATATTATATACCAAGAAAAAGTTATTTATTATATGGAAATATTCTTTATATTTAATCCATAAAAACCTTTGACCAAATAATATCTAACCCTCATAATATATACATAAATGAATATCTCACAAATATTTGTAGGATGAAAATTTTCATGTAAAAATCTATCATTAATATTATTCAAAAATAAAAACAATAAACTAATAAATTATATTTCTTTAAAAATAGTAAAATTCAATTTAACCCAAAAATAATAATAAAAAAAAATTTCACAAAATTTGGGGGTTTTACATCCTACCCAACTTACAAGAATTTCGTCCTCGAAATAAAAATAACGCACGATCTGTGGAAATGAAGTGCAAGACGGAGGAAGAATAGAGCGCAAAAATTGTGTCACAATTTTCGTGCAAAGGAGGCAAACGGTTGTGTATGCCGCCTTCGTGCCTCCGTATTTTGGCAGGACATTACGTTGACATACGATCCGAGGGAGTGGAACAAATCATAGTACTTACAAGGATTGCGGTGGTGGTTTCTAACTAGATAGGATACCCTCGTGTTTCTATAACTATGAAGGTTTATACCATAAAATTTCTAAGTCATTCTATGATCATGGTCATGCAATGGTAAATTTAACTAAGACGTCATACCTGTTTCTATGGCTCCTTGGGTTGGTGGCCCCGCGGTGATCATACTGAAGACTTGTCCCGAGTTTTGGTTGCCCCTTGGATATGCATTAGCTGCTGGCGGGTGTGGTGCTCCTCCTCCTGGTGCTGGTAATGCTACTCCCTGCATCTGCTGTCGTCCAGAAGGACAATCTCGAGCTTGGTGTTGGTTTGACCCGCAAGCCATACACAATCCCAACCTACGACGATAATCCCTCTGGAAATGCCCCTTCCTACCGCAATAATGACATATGGGTAATTCCCTTACTGGTTGTGGGGAAGCTCTAATCTGCTGCTGTGTCATTGGTTGTCGGGTGGGCCCTGCTGGTGTCGTCTTCGCTGATGCAACGGTCGAAACAGATCGTCGTTGCTGTGCCTTCTTATTTATGGCCTCTTGAGTCCTTGCTTCGGCTAATACTGCTGCTTGTGAGACTCGGGACTCGGAACTAGTGTATCGTTGAAGCTCTATGCTCAATCCCTTATGGAATCTCTTGGCCTTCTCCAACTCTGTCGAAACTAACCCGGGGGCAAAACGACTCAACCGGCTGAACTCGGCGTCGTATTCATCAACTGTTATGCTTCCTTGCTCTAGATGTAGGAACTGGTCATAAAGTGCATCCTTGGCAGTGTCGGAGAAAAACTTCTTATTGAACAATTCTTTGAACTCCTCCCACGTCTGATCAACTCCTAGCCGTCTCTCCTCTGCGGCCCACCAATCATAAGCGTTTCCTTCCAATTGTAACTTAACTGCCGTCATCCATAGGGTTGCAGATAACTCCGAAGCCTTCAAGAGATTTTCCGTCTTAACCAGCCAATTGGTAATTTCGATGACGTCTTCAGTGCCTTTGAAGTGTGGAGGATTCATGTTGCGGAACCCTTCAATAGTACCCACAGAGGCTTGGGGTGCTCGGGTCAGTGCTGTCTCCAAACTCCTCCTGATAGCCTCGCTCTGCTGCATCTGAGCCTGTACTAAGCTCTGGAGGATATGGTCGGTAGTAGTCCCACCTGCCTGAGGCATGGGCTGCTGTGGGGGTATGTATGGCATCTGGGGTATGATCTGTGGGATACCCTGTGGTCTGTACTGTGGTGGATATGAAGGATATGGAAAGGGATACTGTGGTGGGTATGAGGGAGGATACTGGGGTGGATACTGTGGTGGATACTGGGGTGGATATAGTGGTGGATACTGTGGAGGCTGCTGGGGTGGATATGATGGTGGATACTGTGGAGGCTGCTGGGGTGGATATGATGGTGGAGATTGGGGAGGCTGCTGAGGTGGATGCTGTGGAGGCTGATGTGGTGGATATGATGGTGGATACTGTGGAGGCTGGTGGGGTGGACATGATGGTGGATATGGAGGTGGAATCTGTGGTGGGAGCGGGGGTGGATAGGTTGGCGGGAGTGGCAGGTACTCTTCTTGAGATGTAGGGTTTTCGGGGTCTGTCTGCCCCACTTGGGGTGCCGGGGCTTGCTGTTGAGTAGTGGGTGGTGTCATCACAGGCTGTAGTCCGAAGGGTGCTGGAGTGGTAGGGGACATGGGTGGCTGACTCACTGGTCCTTCTTGAGCAGTAGTGTTCCCATCAGTAATGGCGAAAGGAGTAGTGCGACCACTACAAAGATTCATGCTATTGGCACGAAAATAGAGATTACGTTAGAACAAGATCAAGCTAGATGCAAGACAAGCAGTCAAACGAGAATTCGAAATTTGAAATCAAGGAAGGTGATTAAGCATGTAGATGAGATTCCTAAACTCTATTCCTATATGCAGTCTTGCTTGGTACAGTAAAGTAACCAAATAATTTATCTCGACCTGCATGGGCCACCACAAAAACATGTAACTCCCCAGTCCCAATATACGTAGGACTAGGAAATACGTACATGCCAGCTGTATGCATACGCAGACTACTCCAATATATGGAATCTACGTGTACACACATAAGCTGTAATAAAAGAGCTCCAGCTCATAACAATATAACATGGTCACAGGCAGTAACTGTATCTCATCCACAATGATAAATAAGTGAAATAACAAACCAAATGTCTCAACTCAAACTAAAGAGAAATATCTGTCGGGCGAAAACAAATCCACTACCGAGCTACTGAAAAGAAATCAACTGAAATGAATATGAAAAAGAGTATCAACTACATAAGTCCATCAACTAAGAATAGGATCAAATAGGCTCCGAAGGCGAGACATACTCAGCTGCAAATGAAAAGTCTAGTCCAGAACCGTACTCCCCAGGATACTGCTCGTCGTCTATACCTGGAGAGATCACCAGGTCCTCAGAGGGACGTAACAAGATACAGGAAGAACATGCTAATATGAACTGTCAGAATAATAATAATAATAATATGCAAGACTCTCCTAGACACCAATATGTAAGGGAATTCTAACCATCTATTGTGCAATTTAGAGGACAACTTTCATGCGCATGGGTGGGATTTAGGCTATGTGTACGTAACTGGCATCCAGTCATCTGTATCCGTCCGTAACGTCTAAAATGTCAGAGGGCATCTGCAAATATATCGCCACAGTTCCATCCGGAGACTGTGGTTTACCTGTTTGGCTTCCCATACGCACTAGCGACTGTCCTCCCCCAATGTTCTCCACTGTCCAAGTCATGCCTATGACTCGTCCAGTTTTGTAACTGCTTGAGTCTCTAAAATCCTAGTCATAGCAGTTACGATCATCTATCTGTCACACGACTTCTTACATAGAGATGGCCAGTCAATATGCAAGCCGTGCCCCTAGCAACATGTCTCAATCGTGTAGTGTGAGTGTCATGGCCAATGGAGATATAAGAATATCCCACGATAGAAAGGTAGTCCACTACAACTAAGTCGACATGCAATAAAAAAAATAAAATAAAGAAACGACTGATAAAGTTGCTTGCACCCAAGTGTGGCTTGGACGCACAGTTTATAAAAATATGAAACAAAGTAAATAAATGCTAAAAATAAATAATATGACAGTAAATATAGCAAGGTATACTTGCCTGGTGATTGGAAGGTGTTTTGACGACGTCTAGTAGATGAAATCGGCAAGTGAGAATAAGCTACAGGAGTGGAACCTCCACAAACGTTCCCGGATGCTGAAACAAACATCGAAAACGTTCTCGATGAAGAAGATATACCTAAGAAACGCCTGTCCAAAAGTCTAATTCTGGAACAGGGGGAAAATCATAATTTCGGGTCAAAACGGTGTCCGCCGTTGGACCCGCTTTGCACCGAAATGCGTGCCAAAGTTTATGGTATCTAAAGTCGTCAAACTACATGTCTATGAATTTGTTTTGAGGAGACGAACCCAACGGTATGTCCAATTTTGGATTTCGATGAGCCGTGCACAAAATCGCCCGTTTGAGTGGGTCGCGGGCCTGCCAATTTTGACGTTCCGATCAACCTTCTCAGAATCGGACCAAACTTGGCATGCAGGACCAAAAAAATATTTTGAGTCCAATGGCGCAAGTTTCATTACTGTCTGACGAGTGTGCACAAAGTAATTGGAAAATTTTGGAATAGGCCGATACGGCGTTCTTCGACGGATACGGGTCAAATTCGTCGCGCACACGCGACCAATTCGAATTCCATCAAAGCCCACACGTCCACAAAGTCGATACGCACCTTTCGATGCCTTCGGTTTGCGACGGGGTCGTCCGGTTTGTCGGGACGTACCTCGTACCGGGATTTTTAATGTTTCGAAAACTAGTTTTCTCGGGATTTTCAAACTGATTTATCACAGAATATACTTGGCAATAATTAAAACTAACTGAATGGTTTTAATCTCGGTTATATTGGCTTTAACTCTCTTCAGACCGATCCCTAAATTATTTTAAAACTTGGAAGTTATTGGCCTTCCAATATAGGGTTTTAAATCGAGAAAACTGTCAAATTATGAGGATAAGACGTGGGTTTTTCGTGATTTTTAAATCGATTTTTCCTGCAAGTTGCTGCAGTTTAATACAAACTATTTGAAAGGAGTTGTTGAGGGTTATATAGTCTATGCGTAGAACGAATCGGTTCGAAGAATCGTTAAGCGAGTACGGAGAAATCACATGAAGAACATTGGTTACCTGCTGCGACTGTTCTGTTATTGCTGCTGTTGCCGTGGTCGGGTGCGGTGGCTAGCGGCGGCTCCTGCGGCGTCGCTGGGTGCTCAGTGGTGCGCGTGGTCGAGACAGAGGGCGCTGGGGCGTCGGGGATCGTCCAGGGCCGAGTTATTTGGTATACGCGAGGGGTTTCGAAGGTTTTGAAGAATATATAGGTATCGAGATTTAAATCCAATTTATTATCGAATATAAATCCGATTTGAATTGGGTTTAGTATGATCTATTAGAGAATAGGATTGGGTTTTCAATGGAGAAGATTTGGGAAGATTTGATCAAGATTTGATTGGGATTTAAAATCCGAAAGTTTTAAAAAAAACTTAACTGTTAACGCAGAGGGGGCGCTCGGGTTCAGCTCGTGGGGAAGAGCTACAGTGCCCCGCCCCCCCACAAGCACTGTTCACGTGTTTTTTTTAAACTTCCTAAAGGCTAAAGGCTAAAGGCTGGGGGTTTTAGTGAAGGAAAGTGCTGTGGTGCTGCGCCTTTGGAGCTGTGGTCGGTCCTTGGGCCGACCACCAATGCTCCTTTTTTTTTTCTTTCTATTATCATATATATACATATATATGATGTATATATATATATATATATATATATATATATATATATATATATATATATATATATATATATATATATATATATATATATATATATATATATAAACTAAATAATGCCCAAAAACTTATAATATGTCAAAAAAAAAGTTTTGAAAAAATATAAAAATATCTACCTTTACCAACTATATTTGATATATGCTTATATGCATATATCTACATATCTAAAATATGAGTCAACTTATAAAATTATTCCTATTAAAACATTTAATACACTTCTATATTAATAGTAATCATAATCATTCTAGTGTAAAATAAAATAAAAATTATATTATATACCAAGAAAAAGTTATTTATTATATGGAAATATTCTTTATATTTAATCCATAAAAACCTTTGACCAAATAATATCTAACCCTCATAATATATACATAAATGAATATCTCACAAATATTTGTAGGATGAAAATTTTTATGTAAAAATCTATCATTAATATTATTCAAAAATAAAAACAATAAACTAATAAATTACATTTCATAAAAAAAAGTAAAATTCAATTTAAGCCAAAAATAATAATAAAAAAAAATTTCACAAAATTAGGGGGTTTTACAAGAATTCATCTCCAGGTCTATAAACCGGGCAAAGCCGTACCCCTTGTAGCAACTTTGCATTAAGAGGTGTCCAGCTCTCCTACCCCAACTGTGCAGTTGGAACCGATGGTCATCCGACTCCCAAGGTCCAGCCAGGAGCCAAGACCCGTCATAGGGCCGATGGTGATCCGATTGCCGAAATCCAATCAAAGATGATCGGAAGATACGAGGCCCTCTGTGGAGCCGATGGTGATCCGATTGCCAAGATCCGGTCAAAAGCAATCGGAAGACACGAAGTCCTCTGTCGAGCCAATGGTTATCCGTCTTCCCAAGACGAGCCGGCAACCGAGGGTTGATCCGCGGCCCTCAGGCAAGCCAGTGCCACAAGCAGAACCCTTGGTGGTCAAGCTGCCTAAGACAATGTCCCAACCTCCAGTCTCACAGGGGGCTGAAGAGGATGCAGAACTCGTAAAGTATCTGGTTGCACAGTTGGATAGTCCCTCTCCTGATGATGTAATCCATGTAGATAAAATTCCTTATTTCATCAATAAGAGGCTGTCGTTGAACTATCCTGAGTGTAATAAGCTTAATCTGATGTATGCTGTGGGGCACGGTCTGGACATTAACCTGTACACACACGTGACAACCGTCCATACCGCAAACCGACTTACTCCCATTAAAGGTGCCTACTTCCTAGTTCCAGACAGAAGTGAAAGGGATCACACGATCATCTTCGGCCGAAAAGAAGGACCTCAACCTTTCATGCCACAAGAGCTGGATCTCGAACCTGATGCTGGAAGATTACCGCTCTACCTGTATAGTCCTCAAGCCAAGTACTTCATGCAAAAGCAGGGGTACGACATGGAGGCTATCCTAGGTCTGAATTACGGCAACGGTCGGCGATCGCCTTTGCAGCTGTCAGCCCCGGCTGGGAAACCTCGGGATTATTACAACAAGTCCAAATGCGGCCTCGGTTATGTTACACCAACAACAACGCCCGAGAGCTCTGATGAGGAATGCGAGTGGCATTCTCACTCATCCGAATCACCTACAAACGATTCTGATGATAGTATTGAAAATATATTCAGACAGACATTGTCTCTCAACATGGCATCCGCTGACATTGAAGAGAAAGACGAAGATCTACTTGAACCCCTTGAATTGGAGCCATGGGCCCAACAACTGGATGCACAATGGGAGAAGCGCTTCGAACAATGAAACCCTTCCACTGAAGAAGAAGTCATGCAAGTTGACCTCGGCGATGAATCCTCTCCAAAGCCAATCTTCGTCAGTAAAAGCCTGACGGACGACGAGCGGGAGTCGTTGTTGCAACTCGTGAGAGAGTACATCGACGTTTTCGCTTGGAGCTATAAAGACATGCCAGGACTAAACTCCGAGATCGCACTCCATAAGCTCAATATTCATCCGGACGCAACACCAGTCAAGCAGCAACAACGGCGGTTCCGTCCAGACATCATGAACTCTATCGAAGCGGAAGTAAACAAGCTTATAGCTAGCGGTTTCATCCGCGAGGAGCAGCAACCAGACTGGATAGCTAATATAGTATCAGTCTTTAAGAAGAACGGAAAGATCCAAATCTGCATCGACTTTCGCAATCTGAATGCGGCATGTCCTAAGGATGAATTCCCTCTTTCCATCTCTGACATAATGATCGATAAACGTGTGGCTTCAAGCGTATGTCCTTTATGGATGGCTTTTCAGAATACAATCAAATCAAAATGTCTCTTGATGATGAGAAGCATACGTCACCGATCGACGTGTATTGTTATACAGCCATGCCCTTCGACCTAAACAACGCCGGTACTACATATCAACGAGCTATGAGCGTCATCTTCAGAGATCACTTGCGCAAGACGGTGGAGTGTTAAGTTGACGACATCGCCGTCAAAAGCCGCTCCAAGGATGATTACTTACACGATTTGAGGACAGTGTTCGACCTTATGCGAGCGCACAATCTGAAGATGAATCCCACCAAGTCCTTCCTGGGCGTATCCAGCGGGAAGTTCTTGGACTTTGTCATTACTTCCCGGGGCATTCATATAGACCCCGATAAGACAAAAACAATCTTGGAGATGAGTCCACCGAAGAATCTCCGTGAACTCCGCGGCCTTCAGGGAAGGCTAGCCTACATCAGGAGGTTCATATCTAACCTCTCAGGGTGATGTCAACCCTTCACACAACTCATGAAGAAAGGCGTCTCTTTCGTATGGAATGAAGAATGTCAACGCGCCTTTGATGACATTAAGGAATACCTGTCGAATCCGTCGGTTCTGGTAGCCCCGATCGCCGAAAAGCCTTTCCTACTCTATGTACGAGCGATGGAACACTCCCTCGATGCCTTGCTAGCACAGAACAATGATGCGGGCACGAACAAGCCATCTATTATCTTAGTCGAATGATGGTGGGGCCGGAGCATAGGTACACCGCCGTGGAGAATGAATGCCTTGCCTTGGTGTTTGCCATTCAGAAAATACGACACTATGTGTCAGGGCAGACCATCCATGTTGTCTCATAAGTTAATC
Organism: Iris pallida; assembly: GCA_029216955.1. Taxonomy (NCBI): domain Eukaryota; kingdom Viridiplantae; phylum Streptophyta; class Magnoliopsida; order Asparagales; family Iridaceae; genus Iris; species Iris pallida. Next base: position 11,410,132 of record JANAVB010023800.1, read on the forward strand.
CCCTTAGGTTTCTCATGACCAAGCCAGGCGCACTCAGTTCTCATCTAGCCACATGGGCGATACAGTTATCCCCCTACGACATGGTTTTCGTTCCGCAGAAGGCTGTCAAAGGTCAAGCATTGGCCGACTTTCTAGCAACCCATCCAGGCTCAGAGACAGCCAGAATCTATGAAGAAATCCCAGACGAAGTCGTTAACTCAAATATGACTTCACATGATGACGTTTGGCGAATGTTCTTCGACGGTGCTTCAAGAACGGGGCCCCAAGGTGATATCGTCGCTGGAGTCGGGATAGTTTTAATTTTTTCCTCCGGATTAGTGGTCAACCGGGTATATTCTCTCACAGAATCCTGTTCAAACATTATAGCCGAATATAACGCTTTGGTCATCGGGCTCCGACTCGTAAAAAAAGTGGGAGTCGAATACCTAGAAGCATATGGCGACTCGCAGTTGATTGTTAATCAAATCTGAGGCTCGTACGAGGTTCGTAACCCAGACCCGATTCTCTGTCATCAGACATCAATTGCCATCATTGCAACCTTAGAGGGGTTCTTTATAGAGCATGTTGCTAGACTCCAGAATATTGAAGTAATGCCCTAGTAGGTCTCGCCGCTTCTCTGGCGGTTCCAAATTATGCTCATCATCTAGTCGACGTGATAGGCCATGAGTTGGTCTGTCCCAAGAACAACATTCAACTGGATACGAGTTACTCCACCCAGATAACCAATGACGTGCAAGACTGGAGACTCTCGTTCATCAACTTTGCAGTCTACGGAATCCTGCCTGAGAATGTGAAAGAAGCAACTTCAATCAGAAGGCGTTCTCTCAGATTCTTTTATGACACAAAAACAAAAATGTTATATCGACGATCTTACGACGGGCTACTGTTAAGATGTCCATCAAATAAGAAGCCAAAGAAGCCTTACGCGAGGATCACGATGGCGTTTGCGGGGCTCACTAACCTGGCCCAAAATTGCAGGACCGTCTCCGTCGGATGGGTTATTACTGGCCTACGATGGTAGCAGACGCAGTCGATTATGCAAAGAAGTGTATGGCTTTTTAGATCCACGCAGATTTCATACATCTGCCATCTAAGTTCTTGCACCCAACAGTGGCCTCTTGGCCATTTGAAGCATGGGGAATGGACATCGTTGGCCCAATCACCTCGCCGTCGTCCAAAGGGTACCGGTTTATACTTGTAATCACCGACTACTTATCCAAGTGGGCGGAAGCTATTCCGCTGGCAGTGGTAAAGACATCAAACGTGATCAGTTTCATAAAACATCACGTCATTTACCGTTTTGAACTGCCACAAAAGATTATTCATGACAATGGTCCGCAGTTCATAAGCCATGCCTTCTATCGATTATGTGACAAGAATCGGATTCAGAATGTGGCTTCAATGGCATACAACCCATCAGCTAATGGTCTGGCCGAAGCCTTTAACAAGACCATAATCAAGCTTCTCAAGAAGTCCGTGTCTTCAAACAAGCGCGAGTGGAATAAAAAGTTGGGCGAATGCTTATGGGCATACCGCACTACGAGTCGAACGGCTACAGGAAATACACCGTTCTCTCTGGTGTACGGGAGTGCGTCAGTTCTTCCATTGGAGACTTAGATCCCCTCACTTCGTGTGGCCCTTACTTATCGGTTGACGTCGGACGATAACTACCGTCGACGGCTAGAAGAATTAGAAGCTTTAGACGAGAAGCATTTGCAAGCTCAACAAAGCATCGAGCTCTATCAAGCACGCATCTCTCGGGCCTTCAATAAAAAACTCAAGCAGAGGATATTCCAATTAGGCGATCTCGTCTTGGCCGTTCGCAGACTGATGGTCATGACTGACAAAACCGCTGGCAAATTCTAGCCCAAGTGGGAGGGTACATACATCATCGAGACCGTATTCTCCAACGGCGCATACCGACTCACGAAGCAGAACGGAGACTTGCTCATGATGCCCATAAACGGTAAATTCCTGGAGAAATACTATGTCTAAGGACATGCTGGTACTTCCTCAAACCACCAAATCCCCCAGGCTATCGAGTTATGTACACCAAGTACCTCTGAACTCACACTCTATTTGCTCTGAGTGGATTCACATCGCATCTCCCTGAGTGGCGAGTCATGTATGCTGATACCTTGGAACTTCCACTCTAATGCTTTATCAAACAGGAGTCTGCCAAGCTTATCGCCATCTCTGAGCAAACTTCCTGGTCCTCGTTATCATGTATCACGTCCATATTACCTCTGATACCGATAGTCTCTTGACTTAACACCTATACCCAACCCGGGATAAAAGACATGGTGTTAAGACCACAAAATCTATCACGTCCATATTACCTCTGTTGGATTTTGTCTCAAAATCTATTACTCACACCACTAGTGTGGAGAAGAGTAATAGGTCCACCAAAGATTATTCCTGATTATCGTGTATCACGTCCATATTACCTCTGATACCGATAGTCTCTTGACTTAACACCTGTACCCAATCCGGGATAAAAGACATGGTGTTAAGACCACAAAACCTATCACGTCCATATTACCTCTGTTGGGTTGTCTCAAAATCTATTACTCGCACCACCAGTGCACAGAAGAGTAATAGGTCCACCAAAAATTTCACGATTATCGTGTGTCACATCCATATTACCTCTGATACCGATGGTATCTTGACGTAACACCTGTACCCAACCCGTGATAAAAGACATGGTGTTAAGACCACAAAACCTATCACGTTCATATTACCTCTGTTAGGTTTCGTTTCAAATCTATTACCCGCACCACCAGTGCGCAAAAGGGTAATAGGTCCACAGAAGTTATCCTAATCTATTACTCGCACCATCGGTGCACAAAAAGAGTAATAGGTCCACAAAATATCGTTCAAATCTATTGTTCGTATCTCCAAATACACAAAAGGGCAATAGGTCCACAAAAAGTCTCCCAGTGGGATGTCCTTTATCAAACACAAATGCTGTATTAGGCCCCCTAGTACAAGCAACACAGATACCACAAACAAAGAATGGAGTGAATGAATTTTTTTTGCTCAAAATCAGTTACATTCATAGGACTACATCTTCAGCAAAAAAAATTCAGAGACTCATCACAAGAATGAGCAAACCAAAAAAGTTCTTCATTTCTTCATCTAGACAGGAAGTAAGGATTACATTGATGTCCAAAAGAAGCAAAATACAAACTACAGCTAAAGACAGACAGGAACACCAAGATAAAATACGGACATTTATTTTTCATAATCTCGGAAACAACAATTACATGGCAACCCACAGATCCTTACAATCAAGGATCATAGTGGAGTTGAGGCATATACTGTAATGCCCCAGTCCCAAAATACGTGGGACTAGGAACGTAGACATGCCAGCTGTATTCATACGAAGTGTACTCCAATATATGGAAGCCTCGTATAAATACATAAGCTGTAAAATGCAGTAGAACCATAACTAATCTCATCCACACAGAATAAATAAATAAAAGATCATATAATGAGAATGAATTTGTCTTGATACAATATGTTGGACGGAGACAAATCCACTACCAACAAAATAAGGAAAAGTACATGATAGAATAAATGATTTTGGCGAGCAGAGCGAAGACGATCCAAGTGCAATCATTCTCGAGAAATAGCAATGAACACGGCTAGAGCTAAAACACCTGCGAAGAATAATAGCACACACCCGGGAAGATAACCAGGTCCTCAGAGGGACGTAACAAGACACATAATATCATGCCATATAAACTGAATAAATATTGCTCAAATAAATAAGTAAATCGAATTATAACATGATCCAACACGCATCTACTGAACGAGCGTACCATCCCCCCAACCAAACAAGGACAAGAGATGGTAAACTAATTCACGGTAACGTATCTTCCCATGCTATGAATCCAATATGGTATCCGGACCCCAACAAGGTTCAATACCTTCTCATCGGAGTAGTAAGTCACACCTACAACCAAACAAGGACAAGATGTGACGAACTAATCCGCGACAAGTTATTGTTCCAAGCCACGGTCAGATACAAGTACCCAAACCAAAAGTACTCGTACCTAACGGATAGGGTAGCCTACCGTTCTAAGTGAAATATAGTTAAGAACAATCCTTCCTACGCATGGGCCCTCGCTAAATAGGATCGGCGTAGTCCCCCTTGGGCACCAGAGGCCCCATCAGTAAGAGCATAATGTTCCGCAGAACGTCAGTGGCCGTCAGTAATCAATGGTCATCAACCCCGTATCTCCAGCGGAGGGTCCGGGTCACAAGGAAAAGTGCATCGAAGCCCATACGCTAAGGAATTGTCCTCCCCGCCCAATGCCTACTATGTTGTATCCACAACATTAACCTCTATAACCGCTAAGTCAAACTAGCATGCAACCTCTATTAGCGGTTATTCCTATCGCACGTCTTGTACGTACTGGTGGCCAGCCAATCACGCACTTTCGTATTCTACATGCGACACACAACTTCGTGTTACAACGTGTCAAGGCCAATAAATGCAACACACAAGGTGGTCCCTTAAATCTAGGTTTAATTTGTAAAAAAAATAATACACCGCAGGAAATATAAATGAACAGTAAGTTCTAACAGTTATGCCATGTATCACTGTTTATTTTGTATAAAGAAAATAAATAATGCATGAAATATGAGCTAGAATAAGTAAACAGCAAATGACAAGGTGTCTTGCCTGGTAGGACGCCTGGTGTGCTGCGATGATCAAGGTGGCACGAACTGCGGCTTCGGTGCGATAACTACACAAGGTGACCTCTGATGGTGGCACGGATCGTGTCATTGAGTCCGGAATAGTCAAATTGGTTAGGGATGATATAGGAAGGTCCGAGAATTGCAAGGAGATGAAAACATGACTAGCAAGGGTCAAGAATTAGAATTTAAAGAAAAGTAAACTATTTTTGGAAAAATATTTATTTAATTGAAAAATTATATTTTTATTAGTTAAAGTATGTTTTTAGGTCAAACTATAATTTAGAAAATTTAACAACAATATTTTTAGTCAAAAAAAATCACATATTTAAAATAATGTAAAATAATATTTTTAGGAGTCTAAAACCAATTTAAAATATAGAAGTAAGGCCTAATCCCAATAATATATCTTTAAAATAATTTTCAGAAAATTATTACCATATATTTATTTTATAAAATAGTAGATATAGACAATACTGTACTTAAGAACTATTAATACATACTGTTACCATATAGTATTATACTAAATAAAATAACACCCACTCTCTTGCTTCTGTACAACATTTATTGATGCATTGTTCCTCGTGCTTTGAGAAAGACAAGTGAGAGAGAGAGATTTTAAAAAACGAAAAAGAAAAAGAGAACGAGGAGAACAAAACAAAAAAAATATGAGAGAGAGAGAGAGAGAGAGTGATACATAAAATAAAAATGAAATCATCAAAAGAGAAGAGGAAGGAAGAGGGAGGAGCGTCGGGGAGTGGGTGGTCCGGCGCTGGTGGGCGACGGAGGAGGATGAAGGGTCGGCGGTCAGGGGTTGCGGCCACCGGAAGAAGGGAGCTTCGCCGGAGCTGTCACGGCAAAGGGGGAAGAAAGAGAGCGGAGGGGGTTTTGGTCGGGCTTGTCGGTGGTGGTGTTAGGCCGGCTGCGGAGGCGCGGAAGTAGACGGAGGACGAAGGGGTTTGCGGTAAGGCGGCGGCTGATGGGGCGGCACGGTCATGGAGTCGTCGACGGTCGCGGAGAGAAGGCCAGCGGTGTCCGGTGCAGCGCGGTGTGGTACGGCGGCCGTACGGCTCCGCCGGACGGACCGGAAGGAAGGCGAAAGGAGATCTGGTCTGAGCTCGGCGGCCAAGGGACGCGGAGGAGGCGAAGGGTTTCAGCGAGGCGGAGGGATCGGAGTGCGACGGATCTGGGGGTGGTCCGACGAAGGCTGGGAGATAGAAGTCTCGGTCGTAAGGGTGACGGATCGCACGCGGTTGGCGCGACGAAGAGGTCGGGGAAGGAACCCACGGCTGACGGCGGAGCTCGCCGGCCACGGGGAGGTAAGCGGTGGTGGCGGGGTATTTGTTTTATTTTTTTTCTTTTGATTTTTGGTGGTCTGTGGTGGCGGCGTTCGCCGGGGTTTCGGCTGTTGATGGCGACGAGGACGCTGGGATGGTGTAGGTGGCAGGGTTTGGTTGTCGGGCGCTGGCCGTGGTGGCCGAGGCTGGACTGTAGGCTGGGGTGGGTTTGCTGGTGGCGATCGGTCGCGGTGGCGGTGGTGACGGGTTAGTGGTTGGTCGGGTTTGGGTGTGGTGGAAGGGTTCGTCGGGGCAACGAGCAGGTGGTGGCTGGCCGTGGTGTCGATGATGGTGGTGGTGTCGATAGTGATGATGGTAGAGACGGGGGTGGCTATGGCAGGAAGTCGGGTTATGGACGGGAGGCGGATCGGGCTGGACGGGGTTAGGGTTAGGTTTAAAGTTAGGATTTTTGTCGTGTCGGGTTTGTCGACACGGAGGGAAGAACTGTATATGTAAAATATGGAATAATAATTTGGATGGACACAGACATGATGCACGTAGATTTATAGAGAAAAATTTTGTGGAAGATGAATATTGAATTGGAGGAGTACCTGCCTATTTATAGGATGTGGGGATTCCCAATTAGATAGGAATTAGGAATATTTAAACCCAATTTAGATAATTAAATTACTAATTTAAATCAATTCAATAAATCTACATCCAAATCAAATCCAATTCAAATCTAATTAAATTTTAGCTCAAATCAAATGGGATAAATCAAGTTCCAAATATGGATATAAATCCAAATTCAAATCAAGATTTAAATGGCCACAATAACCTTCGAATATATTTTTCAAAATACCAATAATAATAATTTCGAAAATAATAAATATTTTTAAATATCTTTTCGAATAATAAAATATTATTATTAATAAATCTCGAAAATTACATTTTTATTTAAAATAAACTAGCTAAATATTTAGGAAATATATGTATGCCTAAGAATATTATTTATTATTAATAACTGCTATAAATGAAAAGGCTTTCATAATTAAAATCGTAAACTTGAAAGTAATAGCTAGAAATAATTATTGTCTATATTTCTTTGAAACTATAAAAATAATAAAAATAATGTTTTTCAAAAGTATGTACGCTCGTACATATTCGCATTCGTCGAGCAATTACGAAAGACGGACCTTCGCACACGATGTATAATACGACTACGTGACATACAATACAAAATTTTAAATCAGTACAAATTTTAAATAAATAATAAAAAATAGTAGAAATTTAGGGGTTTTACATCCTACCCAACTTAAAAGAATTTCGTCCTCGAAATTAAGCATTAGTAGGGGGTGAGAAGACACAACGGGTATCGATGAGGAACAATTGATTATAAAATCATGTTGTAAGAAATCACGATCTAGATCGTAGAAAAACAATACGACATGGTCATGGGTAATGAAGAGTCACGATAGATTCAAAACGATTAGAGGGTTTTGATAGGACCGAGTAGTTTGGGATGAGGATATCGCAATATCGAGGGAGAATGGTCATAGCCGATAGAAGGGCTAGAGGGAGTGCTAGTATAACGCCTTCGTCTTTCTAAAATAGGTGAAGGCGAAAGCAATATAGAGTTCGAAGGAGGCGTTATCGAATACGAATACGTGATTCAAAGACGATCAAAAAATTTCAAAGGAGTTGCCAAGGCAGTCGCGGATGGAACTCTAGAGGACAAGTTTAACTATATCCCCATCCACGTAGAATAATAGGCAAAAGCGAACCAAAGTGCACTTGGTTGATCAGACCATTATGCACCGGTTCTGATTAGACAACATGTTAGTGGGAGCTCTTCCAATAACATATGTCTTGAACAAGCTCGATAAAAGATAAGCTTGCAAAAACTAGGCTACATTAGCATCATTAGTTTAGACAGTAAAAATATAGGCACGATTGTAGATGAATAAAAACAATATGAATAGACTACGAGTCATAAGGATCTAGGTCTTGTTTATTCCTATACCATCATTCTACGGTTTTATTGACCAAGGCTTGGTTGACCAATTGGGTTAACTTCCTCTAGTCTCTATGGTATAGATAATACCATTCCCTTAATGGTCAAGGGTGTGTGGGGTATTCTACCCAACTTAAAGAATTAAGCTAAGGGTGTTTTGGGACAACTAACTAGTAGGATCATTCTCTAGCAAGCACGAAGGGATGATAAGAATAATGATTGAAGGAATCAAGCAAGATGCAATCGATGAGTCGGTCGAATATGGAATCGAGGAAAAAGGTCAAGTATGTGGATGAGATCCTAGACTTCTAATCCTATTCACAGGCTTGCTTGGTACGATAAAGTAACCAAATAATTTATCTTGACCTGTATGGGCCACCACAAAAATATGTAATGCCCCAGTCCCAAAATACGTGGGACTAGGAACGTAGACATGTCAGCTGCATTCATACGAAGTATCCTCCAATATATGGAAGCCTCGTATAAATACATAAGCTGTAAAATGCAGAAGAACCACAACTAATCTCATCCACACAGAATAAATAAATAAAAGATCATATAATGAGAATGAATTTGTCTTGATACAATATGTTGGGCGGAGACAAATCCAATACCAACAAAATAAGGAAAAGTACATGATAGAATAAATAATTTTGGCGAGCAGAGCGAAGACGATCCAAGTGCAATCATTCTCGAGAAATAGCAATGAACACGGCTAGAGCTAAAACACCTGCGAAAAACAATAGCACACACCTAGGGAGATAACCAGGTCCTCAGAGGGACGTAACAAGACACATAATATCATGCCATATAAACTGAATAAATATTACTCAAATAAATAAGTAAATCGAATTATAACATGATCCAACACGCACCTACTGAACGAGCGTACCATCCCCCCAACCAAACAAGGACAGGAGATGGTAAACTAATTCACGGTAACGTATCTTCCCATGCTATGAATCCAATATGGTATCCGGACTCCAACAAGGTTCAATTCCTTCTCATCGGAGTAGTAAGTCACACCTACAACCAAACAAGGACAAGATGTGACGAACTAATCTGCGACAAGTTATTATTCCAAGCCACGGTCAGATACAAGTACCCAAACCAAAAGTACTCGTATCTAACGGATAGGGTAGCCTACCATTCTAAGTGAAATGTAGTTAAGAATAATCCTTCCTACGCATGGGCCCTGGCTAAATAGGATCGACGTAGTCCCCCTTGGGCACCAGAGGCCCCATCAGTAAGAGCATAACGTTCCGCAGAACGTCAGTGGCCGTCAGTAATATGGGTCATCAACCCCGTATCTCCAGCGGAGAGTCCGGGTCACAAGGGAAAGTGCATCGAAGCCCATACGCTAAGGAATTGTCCTCCCCGCCCAATGCCTACTATGTTGTATCCACAACATTAACCTCTATGACCGCTAAGTCAAACTAGCATGCAACCTCTATTAGCGGTTATTCCTATCGCACGACTTGTACGTACTGGTGGCCAGCTAATCACGTACTTTCGTGTTCTACATGCGACACACAACTTCGTGTTACAACGTGTCAAGGCCAATAAATGCAATACACAAGGTGGTCCCTTAAATCTAGGTTTAATTTGTAAAAAAAATAATACACAGCAGGAAATATAAATGAACAGTAAGTTCTAACAGTTATGCCATGTATCATAGTTTATTTTGCATAAAGAAAATAAATAATGCATGAAATATGAGCTAGAATAAGTAAACAGCAAATGGCAAGGTGTCTTGCCTGGTAGGACGCCTGGTGTGCTGCGATGATCAAGGTGGCACGAACTGCGGCTTCGGTGCGATAACTACACAAGGTGACCTCTGATGGTGGCACGGATCGTGTCATTGAGTCCGGAATAGTCAAATTGGTTAGGGATGATATAGGAAGGTCCGAGAATTGCAAGGAGATAAAAATATGACTAGCAAGGGTCAAGAATTGGAATTTAAAGAAAAGCAAACTATTTTTGGAAAAATATTTATTTAATTGAAAAACTATATTTTTATTAGTCAAAGTATGTTTTTAGGTCAAACTATAATTTAGAAAATTTAACAACAATATTTTTAGTCAAAAAAAATCACATATTTAAAATAATATAAAATAATATTTTTAGGAGTCTAAAACCAATTTAAAATATAGAAGTAAGGCCTAATCCCAATAATATATCTTTAAAATAATTTTCAAAAAATTATTTACCATATATTTATTTTATAAAACAGTAGATATAGACAATACTGTACTTAAGTACTATTAATACATACTGTTACCATATAGTATTATACTAAATAAAATAACACCCACTCTCTTGCTTCTGTACAACATTTATTGATGCATTGTTCCTCGTGCTTTGAGAAAGACAAGTGAGAGAGAGAGATTTAAAAAAAACGAAAAAGAAAAAGAGAAAGAGGAGAACAAAACAAAAAAAACATATGTGAGAGAGAGAGAGAGAGAGAGAGAGAGTGATACATAAAATAAAAATGAAATCATCAAAAGAGAAGAGGAAGGAAGAGGGAAGAGCGTCGGGGAGCGGGTGGTCCGGCGCTGGTGGGCGACGGAGGAGGATGAAGGGTCGGCGGTCAGGGTTTGCGGTCACCGAAAGAAGGGAGCTTCGCCGGAGCTGTCACGGCAAAGGGGGAAGAAAGAGAGCGGAGGGGGTTTTGGTCGGGCTTGTCGGTGGTGGTGTTAGGCCGGCGGCGGAGGCGTGGAAGTAGGCGGAGGACGAAGGGGTTTGCGGTCAGGCGGCGGCTGATGGGACGGCGCGGTCAGGGAGTCGTCGGCTGTCGCGGAGAGAAGGCCAGCGGTGTCCAGCGCAGCGCGGTGTGGTACGACGGCCGTGCGGCTCCGCCGGACGGGCCGGAAGGAAGGCGGAAGGAGATCTGGTCTGAGCTCGGCGGCCAAGGGGCACGGAGGAGGCGAAGGGTTTCAGCGAGGCGGAGGGATCGGAGTGCGGCGGATCTCGGGGTGGTCCGGCGAAGGATGGGAGAGGGAAGTCTCGGCCGTAAGGGTGGTGGATCGGACGCGGTTGGCGCGACTAAGAGGTCGGGAAAGGAACCCACGGCTGACAGCGGAGCTCGCCGGCCACGGGGAGGTAAGCGGTGGTGGCGGGGTGTTTGTTTATTTTTTTCTTTTGATTTTTGGTGGTCTGTGGTGGCGACGTTCGCCGGGGTTTTGGCTGTTGATGGCGATGGGGACGCTGGGATGGTGTGGGTGGCAGGATTTGGTTGTCGGGCGCTGGCCGTAGTGGCCGAGGCTGGACTGTAGGCTGGGGTGGGTTTGCTGGTGGCGATCGATCGCGGTGGCGGTGGTGACGGGTTAGTGGTTGGTCGGGTTTGGGTGTGGTGGAAGGGTTCGTCGGGGCAACGAGCAGGTGGTGGCTGGCCGTGGTGTCGATGATGATGGTGGTGTCGATGGTGAAGATGGTGGAGACGGGGGTGGCTATGGCAGGAAGTCGGGTTATGGACGGGAGGCAGATCGGGCTGGACGGGGTTAGGGTTAGGTTTAAAGTTAGGATTTTTGTCGTGTCGGGTTTGTCGACACGGGAGGAAGAATTGTATATGTAAAATATGGAATAATAATTTGGATGGACACAGACACGATGCACGTAGATTTATAGAGAAAAAATTTGTGGAAGATGAATATTGAATTGGGGGAGTACCTGCCTATTTATAGGATGTGGAAATTCCCAATTAGATAGGAATTAGGAATATTTAAACCCAATTTAGATAATTAAATTACTAATTTAAATCAATTCAATAAATCTACATCCAAATCAAATCCAATTCAAATCTAATTAAATTTTAGCTCAAATCAAGTGGGATAAATCAAGTTCCAAATATGGATATAAATCCAAATTCAAATCAAGATTTAAATGGCCACAATAACCTTCGAATATATTTTTTAAAATATCAATAATAATAATTTCAAAAATAATAAATATTTTTAAATATCTTTTCGAATAATAAAATATTAATATTAATAAATCTCAAAAATTATATTTTTATTTAAAATAAACTAGCTAAATATTTAGGAAATATATGTATGCCTAAGAATATTATTTATTATTAATAACTGCTATAAACGAAAAGGCTTTCATAATTAAAATCATAAACTTGAAAATAATAGCTAGAAATAATTATTGTCTATATTTCTTTGAAACTATAAAAATAATAAAAATAATGTTTTTCAAAAGTATGTACGCTCGCACATATTCGCATTCGTCGAGCAATTACGAAAGACGAACCTTCGCACACGACGTACAATACGACTACGTGACGTACAATACAAAATTTTAAATCAGTACAAATTTTAAATAAATAATAAAAAATAGTAGAAATTTAGGGGTTTTACATATACCATTCCCTCAGCCATTTTGCATATGAAGGATCTATTTGATTAAGGTCCTCGACGGGGGCAGGAGGGTCAGAACTGCCATTGCTACTACCCTCGGACTTGGGCTCCTCCTTTACAGCAATTTCAATCTTGGGAGTAATTCCCTCCCCGACGGACGCCAGCTCTTCTTTTACCTCAACTTTTGGTACCTCCTCCTCCTTAAGAAGCGTTGACTCTTGTTTGACGAGAGGAGGCAGCATCTCCTCCTTCACAGTCTCAACCTTTGGTATAGATGTTGTAAAAATCAAAGAAAGAAGATAGTCATATGAAAACAAAGTGAATGGGCTCATTTTTCAGCTATGCGGCCTAGTCACACAGAAGCCTATGCGGCTCAGTTACAAAGGGAACATATGTCGCTCAAATTAAGTAACACTTGCGGTCTAAGAAAGTAGAACACACGCGGCCCAGATCAAGGGAGAGCTCATACTGCTCGATCGTGTGGAATCTATAGGGCCCAGATATAGACTGATACTTATGCGGCTCGTTCCATGCGGCCCAGTCACACAGAGCACATACGGCACATGCCCCATGAAGGCCAACTGTGCACTAAAGGCGTTAAAACCATGGCACAGTGGCGAAGGATGGTCAGACCTGCGCATAAAATATACGACATGGCTGTTTAAATTCAAGCGATCATTCTCCCGCCTTACCCTTGATTGAAGGATAGACGTCTGGGTGGAAGGAAGGTGACTTGTCAGAAGCATCCTCCTTCCCTTTATCGGCGGCGCTAGTGGATTTAGAAGCTTTGGGGGCCATGGCTGATCGGGAGCAGAAAGAATGATAGAAGAGAAAAGGACGAAAGAAAGTAATAGGAGTCCTCTCGCTGCTGCTGTACGACCCATATACTTATCGACCCAAGAAGTAGAAACGGATAGGCGCTGCTTCGGTTATCGTGCCCACTAAAAGATAATGGTGACCCTTAGGATTCTATCCTTTATAACTGTCACAGTAACCGAAAAGCAGCCCCCAAATCAAAAAAAGTAAATCTGAGCATTAAATACAGCAATAATAGCTGGACAGCCTGGACAAAATCTTCTTGCGGCTCAAAATCTTCCTGCGGCTCGAAATCTCCCTACGGCTTGAAGCTTCCCTGCGGCCTGACATTTCTTCTCCATTCTTCTTATTCAAAGTATTCCAAATTTGCAATTTGAAAACTTTGAAGGGGGTCTTGTAGAAGCATGAAAAAGATGGAGTTTATGCGGATCATTATTCCATGCGGTCCAACAAAACTAAGCCGCAGAAGCAGTGCTCATGAAGACTCCATACGGCCAAGCAAAACTAAGCCCCATGAAGCTAAGGGGACTCGAACCGCAGAGGAAAGGTTCCCATAGATCCCATGTGGCAAAGTGAGCCCAGCCGCACAAGCAAGGTTCTTAAAGATCTCATACGGCCAAACGGAGCCAAGCCGCAGAAGCAACGCCCCTAAAGCCACTATGCGGCCAAAATGAGTCTGACTATACTTTATGGAAGGGACACATGGCAATTTGACAAAGTCTCAACCAGCCAGATTCGCTACAACAAAATCTCAACATCCCCCCACTAGCTGGCAGCCCAAGATCGAGTCTTTGTGTGCTGTTACAGACACGTGGCCCTTTATGAGGCCCAAAATCTATTATTCCAGGAATCACTATAAATAGCAGGCTGCCACACCCCTGCAAGAGGTTGGCAATCAAAGGCTGGCAAATTTCTTCGAAAGCAAAGACTGTGTCCGATAGTCCAAGGCGTAAGGCAGAGTTGCTACACTTTTTCGAGCCTCCATCATCACCCCCAGAATCAAAAAAACTAAATAATTGTACTTAGATTATTTCCTAGGGTTTCTTTCTAGGCTTTCTTTTGTATTAGCGAATTTGCAATCAAGTTCAATTCCTCTGTAATTTTTGTTCTTGATATTTAATAGCAAACAGCTGGTGCTCTGGCTGGCCTCGCAGCCTTATTGGCGGCACCCATCAGGACTCAACGTTTTGTTACGGTGATTGATTGGGATTTAGCATGTCCTAGAAACAATTTGTGCATGTGTTTGAATAATGCCATTCCTACAGACATTAGTGTCAATGTCAGAGACTGGCGGTTTCCATTCATCGACTTCACAGTCTACGAAATCCTGCCAAATGACCCGAAGGAAACAGTCTTTGTTAAAAGGTGCTCCCCCATATTCTACTACGATACAGCCACCAAAATGTTGTACCGGTGCTCCTACGACGGGCTTCTCCTTCGATGTCTATCGAATGAGGAGGCAACCGAAGCTCTTCGAGAAGCTCATAACGGGACCTGTGGGGCTCATCAACTTTGTCCTTAGCGACAAAACTGACTCCAAAAAATAGGCTATTACTGGCTTACTATGATGGCTGACGCTACTGAATATGCAAAGAAGTATTGTGCCTGTCAGCTCCATGCTGACTTCATCTACAGACCGTCAGAACCTCTACACCCAACGATCGCCTCCTGGCCATTCGAAGCCTGGGGTATAGAAATATTAGTTACAATCACCCCTCCCTCATAAAAGGGGACACCGCTTCATCCTAGAAATCACCGACTACTTCTCTAAGTGGGTGGAAGAAGTACCGCTGACAGAGATGAAGAGCTCCAAGGTGATCAGTTTCATCAAACATCACGTCATGTACCATTTTGGGGTACCCTGGAGGACCATCCACGATAATGATCCATAATTCATCAGCCAAGTGTTCAGCAGGTTCCGTGACAAAAATTGCATTCAGAACGTGGCATCAATCGCCAACAATCTGGCAGCAAACAGGTTGGCTCAAGCTTTCAATAAAATAATTGTCAAGCTACTCAAAAAGGTTGTATCATCTAACAAACGCAACTCGGACAAGAAACTAGGAAAATGCCTTTAGGCCTACCGTACAACGGTACAGACCCCAATGGACAACACATCATTTTCCCTATTTTATGGGAGCGAAGCGGTGCTACCTCTGGAAATCCAGATCCCCTTACTAAGGGTGGCTTTCATGAACCAGTTGACAAAGTAATACAATTAGCGTTGCCGTCTGCAAGAGTTGGAGGCGCTGGACGAGAAACGTCTCTTGGCTCAACAACGCATCGAGCTCTACCAAGCTCGTATTTCATAAGCATTCAATAAGAAGGTCAAACAAAGCACTTTTCAAGTGGGTGATCTTGTTCTGTCAGTCAGAAGACCAATGATGTTGACTCACAAGAAGCCAAAAAAGTTCGAACCTAAATGGGAAGGCCCCTTTATCATAGAGACAGTGTACTCTAACGACGCCTACCGACTTGCCGAACCAAATGGGGACTTATTCATGATGCCAATCAATGGCAAGTTCCTAAAGAAGTATTATGCCTGAGATCCTTCAACATGTACATCCATCTCCCCAGCAGTAGAACTTATGAACTCAACCATGGAGTTCACCCCCCCATTCTTTCATAATCATATGCTTCTAGTGCCCAGTTGTTCCATTACATTATCTCTCTAGTAGAAAACATCCATGTCCATATCACCTCTGAGTTGTTTCTCTACATCCCTACAAAGCTAAATCTTACATTTCGTAAGATCACACTAAAATCTATGTTTACCATGTAATGTCCCAGTCCTAAAATACGTAGGACTAGGCATACGAAACATGCCAGCTGCATGCATACGAAGAATACTCCAATATGTGGAATCCTCGTACGCATACATAAGCTGTAAATCACAGGCCAATCATAAATAACTATATCTCATCCACAAAATCACTAGAGAAAATGATAGTCCAGATAGTATCTAATAAAAGAGTCAAAAGATTGATAGCCGGATGGAAACAAATCCACTACCAAATAGCTATGAATATAATCTAAGATACTGGAGTCCAACCTCCAAAAATAAATGAAAGATACAAGTAAGGAAAGAATCAGGCATCGTCAGAGGGTAAGATATACTCGGTAGAAAACGTAGGAGCTAAACCGAATCCGTACTCTTGGGGCAATCCTAACCATCTACACCTTGAGAGATCACCAGGTCCTCAGCGGGACATAACAAGATACAGAAAAACTTGTCGTATAAACTGAATATAAACTGCTCACAATAATCCGAATCATAACATGGTTCAGCACCTTATCATCGAAGTAGTGAACCATACCTACAACCAAACAAGGACAAGGTGTGGCATACTAGTTCGTGATAAAATACTGTTCCAAGCTATGAACGGTATAGTACACAACCATATGGAAAAGTACATACACCTACGGATATAGGTCGCCTAACCATTCTAAGTGGAATGCATTTTAAGAACAGTTCATGGTCGCGTGACTACCAGGTCAAGTCAAAAAAATACCAATGCAGTACAGTACCTTAGTAGCGAGTCACAACACCATATACTATTCCTCGGTATCGAGCGAGTCTATAGCATATAGTCTACCTATCGTACCTCAGTAGCGAGCGAGTCTACGATAGATAGGGTGGTAGTCAACTTCCAATCATGTTCTTCCCGTCCAATGCCAACTCATAACTGCTAAGTCTTCTAGCATGCAACTCTATTAGTTGTTATTTCCTAACGCACGTCCTCACGTATCGGTGGCCAACCAACTACGCAAGTCCGAGACCTATATGAGACTCGTGACTCGGGTAGCACATGTGTCAAGGCCACTGAATGCATCACAACATAGGGTAGTCTTCTTAACTTTAAGTCGATGCATAATATTAAAGTAACATGAATAAAACTAAACAGTTAATTGCATAAAATATATCAAGGTAGAAAATGACAATAAGTAAGAAAATAAAACTAAATAACTAAATCAGTATGCTAAATGGCAGTAAATAAGCAGAATATAATGGCAAGGTATCTTACCTGAGGGTGGTGCGAGATGTAGCAAAATCCAACAGTCATAATCGTCAACACGAAATTCAAAATCCACAAAGCGCTCCGGATGCTGAAACAAATATCACGAACGAGTTCGGTGTAAAAGATATGTCTAGAAAATGCCTGTCCAAAAGTCCAATTCCGAAACAGGGATAAAATCATAATTTTGGGTGAAAACGATGTCCGGTGGTGGACCCATGTTGCACCGAAATATGTGCCAGTACCTATGGTCTCTAAAGTCATCAAACTACATACCTACGGGTCCAGTTTGAGTAGATGAACCCAATGGTATGTCAAATTTTGATTTGTGATGAGCCGTGCACAAATTTGCCCGTTACAGCAGATCGCGGGCCCGCCAAATAGGCGTTCCGTTCGACCTTCTCAGAATCAGACCAAACTTGGCATACATGACCAGAAAAACGACACGCTCCTATTGGCATAAGTTTTCTCTCGATACGATAAACGTGCACAAAGTTATGGGGTAGTTTGAAAAAGGTCGATACGGGGGTATCTTGACGGATACGTACTGATTTCGTCGCACACATGCAACGAAATTGAGTTCCGTCAGTTCCCACATGTCGACAACATCCATACGCGCTTTCGATGCGTATAGTGCGCGACCACATCGCCCAATTTATCGTGGCGCATGCTGTATCGGGGAGATTTCTAACAATTTTAGTTTTTGAACACAAGTTTTTCTTATATTTTAAAATCAAATAACTGTCTACATAATGGATGAAAAATACATCTACAAAATGGGTTTTTCTCTCCTATATGTTTTCTAAAAGATCATTCAATTAGAATCTCCAAACTGTCGGTGAGTTGGCAATGGCTTGCCTTCCAAATTAGGGTCGAAGAACAGTTCTACTTTTGTTTATGAACAGATTTTCATCAAAGTTTGTATCAATTTTCTAAGAAATTTAGTTATCTATGTGCAAATCCATCTACCAATGTTTTAAAAGGGTTATATAGGCTCTCTATCGAATCAAACAGAATCGAAAACGATCGAGCGTTCGTAAAAAAAACTCGCGATGAAAGGGCATACCTGGCTGCATTTGACAGAACAAAGTCTCCCCTGTTCTCTGCTGTGCAGGCGGCCCTATCGGTGCTCCGACGACCTTTTGGCGGTGCAGGCGGGTCAAGCAAGTTCACAGGAAGTCGAGGGAGCTCTCATGTAGATGGTTGCTATGTTTTAAGGGTTTTTGGAAGGAAATTCTATCGGGAATTCTCAGTACAGTCGACAGCATATGGGTTTATTCAATTGGAGATTTAAATCGAATTTAGATTCGATTAAATCTAGATTTGTTGTGATCCTAAAGAGGATATGATTGGGAAGCAGTAGGAAAAGGTTAGAATCGAAATGATGAAGATTTTGCCAATCTTGGTCGAATTAAGTCTCTAAATTTTTCGAGTTTTCCTACAACGCTGGTGCGCCTCGAGAACTCAGGGTCTATGAACAGTACTCGAGGGGGGGGGGGGAATAAAGGAAGTACTTTTTTCTTTTTTTTCCTTTTATAGATATATATAAATATTTATACTCAAATAAACTCTAAATAAGCTTATAAGATTTCCTAAAATTTACATAAATCTTTATAAAATATTTTAGTATAGATTTAGCCCAAATATACCTATGTGTATATTCTCTATATACACATGTAGGTTTATTTACCAATACAAAATTACTAAATAGCTATGATATGCCAAATTTTAAGATATGGGTACATCTATATACATATATATGTACTCTAGAAATTGTATAAATGTTTTAAACTAATTGAAATGCTTATAACCAAAATATTTTGCAACCAAATTACTATGTAATAATATTCACTACTAGTTTTGATAAAAAAAGAAAAAAAAATTGTTACTAAAGTATTTAATAATTATGAGAATAATAATAAAAATAATAAAAATATGGGGTTTATATCCTACCCAACTTATAAAAATTTCATCCTCGAAATTAAAATAAATCTTATTATGAAAATATAATAATAAAATAATGAGGCTGGAAACGAAGGGAGAGTAATTTTATCAAATCATAACTAGGCTTTCATGAAGATGGAGGAGATGATCATAGAAGAAATCCAACTGTCACTATTTTTTACAAGATAGGGTATCCTTAGTTTTGCATAGATCATGGGTATCCAATCGTTTTGAGGTAGTGGGTCAAGATTGCATAGCTAAAATCAAACTTAACGAGAATGAGCATCTATGGTTTGTTCTAAGGAAAAATGTGACATTCATGTGGTGTAATTGAAATGGAGCACAGAATGGTGGGTTTGTGTGGGACACGTATGTCATGTGTGTAGAAATTGCTAGTGTTGTTCTCCTAATGTCAAAGTCACGGTAGGGTATCAAGACGATACGGATAGAAATATATGCTATAAACCAATAATTTATTAGTTTCGTTGGAACCAATCTTTGATTAATTTAATCTCGGATTTTGATCTATATTGGCTGGACATGATCCCAAAATCTATATGAACCATTCCGATGAGGTTAGGACAATCTAGAATAGGTTTCAATCCAAGTAGTTGGGCTAATTGCTAGTCGGGTTGGCTAAGTAGGCTCTATAAGTCTTGAAGATGTGTCTTCCGTAACTTTTGTGTATAAGTAGCACACGGGAACACCATAAAGTGGCACACTAGTGGCATGTGTGTAGAGGGCTTTGAGTGGGTCATGATCATATATTGGGTTGAAAGATTTGAGTCGAGGGTGGATCCCTAATTGAGGTTGGAAAGTACAACGATATCAGGGTAAGGGTTATAGTTTGCCTTTTTAATCCGAAAGTCGTATCATGAAAATAGAGTACAAGGTGACATATTTGGGCGGGACATGATATATCTAAATGAAGGTAGGCTCGTCTAGGTCCTGTATATGAAATTTGTTGGAAGGAAAAGTCTAGTATTGTGCTCCAAATATCAAAGTCACGATAGGGAACACCCAAGGATCAAACTCGAGAGTAGGTTTTCATGAGGCAATGATTTATCATTCTAATGGGAATCAATTTGTCCAAATCAAGAGGTTTAGAGGGTTTACAATTTACTCACTCTAATTTCCTTTCTCAAATTGAAACCAAAGCATAATTTTTATGATTGATGAAGTTAGAAATATTCTAAGTCGTGGTTTCATACCTTGACTTGATATCAACGAGTAACAGAATCATGATGCGGTAGATATGAATCAAGGACGAAGTAATTGTGAATAGATGAAAGAATATTGTGTATGTCATACTTGTGTTCCCATGGGAATTCTCCTAGAACGAAACACTATAATGACACACGAACCGAGGACATGGGCCATTTCACATATACAAGGTCTACAAAAAGGTATCTAACTCTAACGTATGTCTTAGAAATCCTTTTTGACCAAATCCTTAATCGCTATTCTAAGCAAGTCTATCTATGCTACGGTTTCTGAGATTACTAAAGATGTTCGTAGGTAGTACCTTGCAGTGCAATTGCTAACTTTTAATCCTAATGTGTTTAGGAAGAATGAGATAACTATTCTATGCATGAATAGGACACTAATGAAGGTGCACCAATAATGTATTAACTAGAATAATACCTGTGGTATCTGTCAACTCGGGAAGGGTGTCTAGCACTGTCATGGTGAATACTCATCCTTGCCTCAGATTATTCATCTCTTCTCTAGCAGGCCTATACTCTGGTGTCTGGCCTACCAAGGCTTGTCCCTCCTGATATTCTTCTAGGAAAAGTGGTTGTGGTGCACCTGGCCCGAGAGTTATTGGCCCTCATAACTTTTGCTGTGATGGTGCTGGAGCTAAACTGTGTGTGGTGTGTCGGTCGGGGCAATCTTGAAGTTTATGCTCATTGGAACCGCAATTGAAGCACACTTTAGTCGCCGACGATAGTCCTTCTGCTGGTGCCCTCTCCTTCCATAAAACAGGCAGGTTATTGTACTTGGAATTTGGTAGGGCACGGCTTGTTGTTGATATTGCGCAGTAAGTTGTCGTTCAGGGCCTCCTGAACCAATTTGAACTGGAAAGTCTATTGGGGCATAGTATCTTTGAGTTTGTTGTGCTTCTTTGTGAAGGATCTCCTGACTTCTAGCTTCTTCTAATACTGTGACATGCGAAATTCTGGATTGCACAGTTGTGTGTGTTTTAAGCTTGGGTCTTAATCCATTATGAAACCTTTTCGCCTTCTCTTTCTCTGTCGGTATCAATCCCTCGGCAAATCTGCTCAGTCGGCTAAATTCTGTATCATACTCGTCAACCGTCTTGTCGCCTTGTTTGAGGTGGAGGAACTGATCATACAGTACATTTCGAGCAGTGGTTAGAAAGTACCTCTCATTGAAGAGTTTGTAGAACTCTTTCCTTGACTGATTGGTACCCAAGCGCCTCTCCTCCGCTTTCCACTAATGATGAGCATTGTCCTCGAGTAATAAATCAACTGCGATCATCCAATCTTCTTTAGGCAACTGTGACGCCCTTAACTTCTTCTCGGTGCTAATAAGCCATGAAGAAACTTCTAGTGGGCCTTCGGTACCTTTAAAAGTCTTCGGCTTCATTTGGGTGAAATTTGAAATACTGCCTACGTATGAATGGGGCCTTGGTAGAGGTGCTGGTACTTGGGCTGGTGGTGGAGATGGGGGTCTATTAAGTGGGACTATTACGTCTTGTCTCAATAGCTCATTTTGCTGCCACTGAGCCCGTAATAAAGTATAAAAGAATTGGTTGGTATCATCTCCATCAATTGGGGGCATAGGCATCTGCGGTCCAGCTTGAAGTAGATTCTGATTAAGGGGTGATGGAGTATACCCACCCTGGGGTGCAGGGGTCTGCTGAACAGGCTGAACTAACTGGGGTTCAGAGGCTTGGGGATGCTGGTGAGTAGGTGGGGTCGTCTGGTCTGGCTGAGAAGGCATGGTTGAGGTTACTATAGGATGCTATGAGTGAATTTGCTCCGCTTGGGCTGCCGAGTTACTTGGGGTGATGGCAAGTAGGCAACGCTACCTCTATGAGGATTCATTCTCTGGCTTGAGATCTAAAATTTTTGTTAGAAATACATAAAGAACATGTCATATAAACTGTGATTTATAATAAATAAAAGAAAGGTACATGCAATAGGGTGCCTACCAGTTCTATAGTGATAATGCAGTTCAAAACAAACCTTCAACGCATGGGCACTCTGGGTGTAGAAAACTCAGGTATGGTCCCACCAGGATACCAGGGACCTCAAAGCATAACATTCACTGAATGTCAGCGTCCAGCAAGAAATCTGGTATCAGGATCCACGATCGTATCTCCAACGGAGATAACCGGCAATAATAGTGAAGTGCATACGTGGCCCATACGTTAAGGAACTGTTCTTCCTACCCAATGTCGAGTAGGCTCACATCCATGACTCATAGGAACCTCTAATAACTGCTAAGTCCACTAGAATGTAAATCTATTGGCAGTTACTCCAAACCATCGTACGCCTCATACATATCGGTGGCCGGCCGACTACGCGAGTACGCGTCCTACATGTGACTCATATCACGTGATAATGTATGTGTCAAGGCCTATGAGATATACCAGTACCTCATCATCAATGGGTGGTTACTAGACTAAGTCAATGTAAGAAAATAGAACAAAAACAAATAAAACGACCAATATAGTCGCTTGCACCCAAGTGGGACTTGGACGCACAGTGGTATAGAATAAACAAAATATATGAAACTGAATATAAATAACTGAAAAATAGAGTAAAGTAATCAGAGAGCATGGTGGCAAGGTATCTTGCCTGGCGGTGCAGAAATGGTAACTCCAACAATCAATCACGTCAGCAAAAATCCACGAACGGCTCCGGATTCTGAGACAAACATCAAGAACATTCCCGACGTAAAAGATATATCTAGGAAACACCTGTCCAAAGTCCAATTTTGGAATAAGGGCAAAATTATATTTTTGGGTCAAAACGATGTCCGTCGTTGGACCCGTTTTGCACCAAAATGCGTGCCAGTATTTATGGTCTCTAAAGTCATCAAACTATATGTCTATGGGTCCGGTTCGAGAAGACGAACCCAACAGTAGGTTCAAAGTTGGATTCTGGTGGGCCGTACACAAATTCGCCCGTTGGATCGGGTCACGGGCCCGCCAAATAGGCGTTTCGATCAACCTTCTCAGAATCAGAACAAACTTGGCACACAGGACCAGAATTTCTATTTGGTCCTATTGGCATAAGTTTTGTCTCCATTTGACGAACGTGCACAAAGTTAATACCAAGTTTGCAAAAAGTCGATACGGGGGTATCTCGACGGATACGCACTGATTTCGTCGCGCACACGCAACGAAATTGGGTTATGTCAATTCCCACACTTCGATAACATCCATATGTGCCTTTCGATGCGTACTGTGCGCGACCACTTCACCCGGTTTGTCGAGGCGCACGCCGTATTGGAAAGATTTTCCAAAAAATTCTATACTTTTGAAAACAATTTTTCGTCAAAATTGGGATACCGATTTCTCGGTGGTCGGTCGATGAAATCGACTTCTGCAGAAAAGGTTATGAAACCCTATAGGTTGTCTAGGTATGTATTTAGTTTATTTTTGAAAACCCCTACTGGTTGGTTCAAAATCCGTCCTCCAAACAAGGTTTTGGGATGGTTTTACGGTTCTATTTTTGTAGCATTTTCACTCGAGTTCACGTCGATTCTCGGGACTGGTTATTCGACTATGTTCTATCCTGATTACTAATATTTGAAGGGGGTTGTGTTATGGGCGTGTACGATGAAACGGATCGAAAAACTGTATGAAGAAGAAGAAGTTATTGTACCTCAAATATGGCTCGCGGTTGCTGTGCTACGGCTGCTCCTCTGTTTTGTTCCGCGATGTAGCACTGCTGTTGCGCCACCTCCTGCCAACTTCGGCCGCCTGGGCGGTCGTGCAGGCCAAGTTGAGGTGCGCCGCCGCCGTAGGGGTGGTCGAGAACGGGTTAGGGTTTTGGAGTTTCCTCCTTTGGTGTTACTCGGTTTCGTTGGTTTATATGCAAAGGTTTTCCTCTGTTACAAAGAGGCGCGGGTTGAGTAGCCCGCCGCCTTGTGGGCCTTCCTTTGTACTGTTGCTGATTGGAACAGTACAACTAAGTTCTTTTTTTGAAATAAATATATATATAAAATACCTAATATACACTCTATTATAAACTTAATAAATTTTATAAAAATTTCATAAAATTACAAAAATATTTTTAAACTATTCTAGTAACTATTCTATGCGAATATAACCATAATTACTTAAGGTGTAGCAACTAAATGCTACATTTTAATATTAGCATTAAAAAATAGATAAATCCATTTAAAATTATTAAAATACTTATAAAATTAAAATAAAACTTTCCTTGAAAATTCACATAAATTATAAAAAGTATTTATTTATTTATTTTTTTCAGAATATTTAGTTCATAACTTCTTCTTTTTTTATTTTTTTATTTTTTATTTCTAAAAAAACTTTATCAAGGTATACATATAGTGTAGCATTACCCTGCTACTCTTAATATTATTAAAATTCCAGTGTTAACTCTTTCTCATTTAAATAACTTAGAAACACTACCAATTGTGAAAATATAATAATAATTTTTTTAAAAAAATGGGGGTTTACATCCTACCCAACTTATAGTAATTTTGTCCTCGAAATTTAAAATAAGCTTAATATTAAGGATACATAATTCAATATGAAGGGAGAGTAGTATGCTCAATCATAACTCGGTTGTTGAGAAGCGAGTGGTAGCTATAAAAGGAAACCACATTGGCTCCATATCCTACTAGGTAAAGTATTCTTGGTTCAAGGCCCTACCCAACTTATAAAAGTGGGCTAACCGTGTAAATCGTTGTTACAAGACTTCCTGAAAAGGACAATTTCTAAGGAGAGATTCGAGAATATTTGGCACTTCTAACCGCAGTCACGGATCTTAAAGGAATATTTGATATTGCCATAACCTTTTTGGTCACTAACTTCTTTAAAAGGATTATTACAATCTAGCATTGTTCATATAGGCCATGCTTTCAACTAAATGGTAGGAATCTATTGTTTGAATATAATTGAAACGTGTTGGTTCAAGTGATTTCACTCTTCGCCTAATATGTTTAACTAAAAGATAAGGTTGAAGCACATAGGGAAAGTAATATACATAGGCCAAGAGTTGAGTACCCGTAGTCAGTACAAAAACCTTACTATAGTCTATGGTTAGGTAAGTGTTTGGAAACTTAAGGTCATAGTGACCAGTCGGTGCGGGTTCGGTGTTTGGTGTTGTGTAGGAGGCATATGTTTGCTAGGATGGAATGCACAAATCATATGTGTGATGCGTATTGCATGGATCATTTTAGTTTAGTTAAGGGAATGGGTCGGTATCTGCATGGTTAAACTCAAATGGAACAAAATGGGCCTCTATGGTCTGTTTTAAGAGGAAATACGTCATACAGGTAGCTTAATTGAAATAGAGCACAGAAAGGTGTGTTTGTGTAGGACTTGTACGTCATGTGGGTAGCTTGACTGGTCTAGTTTGTGAGTGTAAAAATTGTTTCTAAGAAAAAGGCTAGTGTTGTGCTTAAAACTTCAAAGTCATGGTCGAGGGTATTAATTGATACGGATAGGATGGGCCTTTTTGAATCGCCGATTCATTTGCTAAAATGGTGCTAGCCCATTCCAGTCGCTTGCTAATTCAAAGGGCCTCATGTTTCTTAGAGAGGCTTACAATCTATGCACAGAGAAATTTTTTGTTCTTGAATTAAACAAGACAACGACTCAAGTATAGAATGGGCTTGAAGAACTAAGGTTGCAATCTTTTACCGTAGTTACCTAGACGCACGAGCAAGGGGTATAAAATACAATGCAGAGATCGGGTCGTCACTTCCAACCAGATGGAAGGGTAGTTACGAATGGCATCACATTCTAAGAGTTAGAGTATAATAAGTTCGAAGTTCTATCCCCCTCATAGCAATTGGTCAAACGTAGTAATCAAAATAGTAGAACTTCCAAGAAGATCATGTTATGTATGACAGTACGAGGTATTTTGATCGTAGTCACAAACTCAAAAGGATGACTAGGTATTACTTGTTCAACATTGCTTATATATTGCCCATATTTCATCAAGGCAATATGAGAGGTCTTGGGCAAGCACAACCGGAGACAAGCTAGTATAACGGGATTCCATTTATTGTATAAATAGGCTACCAAGAAATACAGTTACAAAATTTATGGAAGAAGAATTAGTAAGCCAAGAGGTGGAGCCTATATAATATGGGTAAGGGCCTATTTCATCAAGTTTGGTTTTTATAATAATATGACGACATTCGAGGAGGGGTTTAACTAGTTCTTAATGGGTTCCCTAAATGGGACATCGATCTTTGATTGAATAAATCATAGTTTTTAGTCTATATTGTCTGGACGAGATGCTATGAAATCAATCTGAGCCAATCTTATTAGGTTAGGGTAACCTTATATAGGTTCCAAGTCAAGTGGTCAGGCAACATTTTCAGCTGGGTTGGTTAACCAGGTTCCTAAAGCCCGAGAATGCACCTTTTGTGACTTTTATGTTTAAGTAGCACAAGAAGACACAATTGAGTGGCACACTAGTGGCATGGGCATAGTGGGATTTGAGTAGTTCACAACCATATATTAGTTTAAAAGATTTGAGTCGAGGTTGGATCCCTAGGTGAAGCCAGAAAGGATAATGGCATTATGGTAGGGGTTATAACTAGCCTTTTTGACTCGAAAGTCGCATCACAAGAACAGAGCATAAGGAGACTTATTTTAGTGGGATATGATATGTCTACATGAAGGTGGAGTCGTCTATGTCTTGTAGGTGAAACTGGTTAGAAGGTAACAGCTGGTCTCGTGCTCCGAATATAAATGTCACGGTCGGGGACACCAAATGATCTAAATGAAAAGTGGGAGTTCATGAGGCACTAATTATTATCCTAGGGCTTACAATTTATTCCCTCTAGAGACTAGGACATGTTTTTTAGAATAATGAGATTAGGAATATTTGAGTCGCGATATCGTACCTTGACCTTTGGTAATAATAAGTCACGACGTGATCGATAACGTGATATGGGATATGAATCAAAGATTGAGGATCGTACCACGACTTCTAATAAATGAAAAAATAATTGCGTACAATGATACACGAGTCGATAAAATAGAATGATCCACTCGTCCATAGTATATGACAGCCTATCGGTGGGATAACGAACTCTAAAGCACGTCATATGAAAGATCTCTATCTACTAAGTCATAAATTTTTTATTTGTGTCAAGTCTGCTAGACTATAGTCACAAGGTTCTAGTGGTATCGAATGTAGTGCTCAAACATTGGTGTTGGTATCAAGTAATTCAATAGGAGGGAGCGTTATGCTACATATATTGGCTAAGCTGGTAAAGGGGTTGTTCTAGTGCTAAGTCACTTCTTTAATAATAAAAGTGTATACTTAGAGTAACACCTGCTGGATATTAAATCTTGGGATGGGTATCTATTATAGTGTCATGACCCGCACCCACCGTGAGGGTACGAGTACGTAACAACGCCCAGCCTACGCCGCAGTGTCGGCGGTAGAATGCTGTCCTAGGTCTCAATGCATATAACAGTATAAGACTAAACAGTTTATACTCCCCGAATGGGGGTGATATAGCAGATACAGTCTCAATCACATCTAAGGTAGAGCATGATAAAGATAGATAAAACATGAAATCTATAAGAGATACAGGAGATAGAAGTCTAAGTGTCTATGATACATAAACTCATAAATACATCTCAAAATTCAATACAGTATTCCACAAAGTAAAATACAACTCCAGACAAAATGAAATAACTACCTAAACAACCTCTAATGTGTCTCCTCTAGGCTAGCAGGCACCTCCAGGCTATCTGTAAAATTTATTAACAGGTCCAGTCAGGACGGGAGCGAGCACAAAATATCTCACGCAGATCATATCGAGTTAGGAAATATAAAGCATGCAATAGAGTAAAGTACATGAAACACTGAAAGAAGAATGTATAGAAAACAGTAGAGATTTAATAACAGGAAATATCTAAATATGATAAGTAAGAACTGTAAGGAACATGTGATTTAGAGTATAATCTGGTTATGTAAACGGACTAGGAAAATACAATGGTAACTCCATTGTACGTGGGTGTACAATAGACATATACAATAGTTATACAATATTGTACAATAGAATTTGAGTACATAACCAATTCTACTCCCCCTCTCCAATCAATACACAAGGATCTACTCCAATTACGTTATCTTATACAATAGTGTACAATGTTATACAATGGATGTACAATGTTATACAATAGTGTACAATGGTCTATCCCTGGGGCTCATGTGATAATGAGAGTACAATATGCACAATGAGTATACAAGGTTATGGGTATTCAAGAAATACAATATGGAAGTGAAACGCATGTCACAATATGTATTTAGTGAATACAAGGAGATAACATCTCAAAAGAAGATCCATATAGTACCAATCCATGATAACAGTCATGTCAGCATCAAGTACAGTAATCTAGAGCAAGAATATAAATCCATACAAGTATGAAACGGTCAGAAAATGTACTCGCCTCGATAACCTGAACAGCTGATAAGTATAGGAGGTCCCACTGAAGCCACACAGTCCTATTTAAAGCAACACAGGTTACAAGGTGTTTGGCTCCTAATTAGAACAGCACAAGTCACAACATGTCCAGAAGGGTAATATAAAGCACTACAATGCATTCTACATAAATCTAGGTCAAACTAGGCCAAAGTTAACCCTTGGTCAACTCTGGTCAACTGCACTAGTCAAACTAGGTCAAACTAGGTCATGTCCTAACCCAGTAAGTCTTACTAGGCCTAACCAAGACTATCCTAGCAAGCACACATCAATACAAGGCTATACAAGCCAACATACACCCAACTCTATATAGCATGCAATTGTTCAATACTCAAATAGGCAAGAATTTACATTTGATATACACTAGGTAATCTATTACTTTAAGCTATATATGTCTACACATATATAAATATGCATATATTAGTATTCAACATTAGGTCTATAATCATGGCATTTTAAATGGTTATATAAACTAATATATTACAACACAATATCCTAACATATATATAATATACATACATAGCTAAGTTAACTATATTCATAAATACTTATTTAAGAGGCTATGTGTGTGTATGTGAACATGACAAAGGGGCAAGTGAGGGTTAAATGGGCATACATAGTGTATACATATCAAAGAGTGTCAAAGTGTAAGTGAACAATGTGTCAAGTGTGATAGTGTCAACATAGTGTAAGGGGGTACATGAGGTAATATAGGATTTGTGTTAACATAGAACATTACATCTTATTAACTTGTATATTGCATACATTACATCTATTATTACATTACATTCATGCTTGCATTCATTCATCACTCATTTATTCTCTTACACTACTATATGCACCATACATTACATACTATGGAACCTACATATTCATTACAAGCCATACTTATACATGCTTACATTAGATAGGATACTTACACCTCATACATTATTTATTTAAACATTTACTCATGCTTGATTTTCTATTTAGTTACTTAATGTATATACATTAACATGGGTTAAAATCAAATAGAATATTATATTACACACAAGGGTGCACAAAATGCATATACCGAATAGCAACTTCTACTAATAATGAATACTGTACCATCTCAGCATGAATTAAACTCTATGATTAAAGTATGTTATAGATCTATGTGTTAGCTTTCCAAAACTTTAAACGGATTGCGTTTTCGTTTCCAAAAACTCCCGAAATCGCGAAAACACCGAGAACGCGTTTGTCTTTCATACAGCTGACACTCAAATAATTCTTTAGAAAGTTACATAAAGAATTAGGCCCATTAATATATGTTTTTGGAAAGCTAACTTCAATACGCTTCTTTTAAAAAAAACGGGAGATTAAACCGAGCTTTGAGCTAGAAGTTATGATATTTCGAAGTTAGGGCTGAAATTAAAAACGTGGATAAAAATCATGACGGATTTAGATAGTTTGAGCCAAAAGAATACACAATATATATCCTAATTATCCACAACAATAATAGCAATAATAATATGAGGAACCACACTCACAAACTTGATTATATAATCATCATGAACCATTTATTACATATATAATATAGATACACTCTCATTACAATATATATATATAAATCTATATATGTAACATGAACACATCCACAACACAAAGGACACTCCTATGACCTCCAAATGGACACAAAATAGACACAAATGGAGATACAACCATGGGGGTCATTCCTATGGGTTCAAAATAGACCTATATGCATGAGGAAATGAAAAGGAGAAGGGATTTATACCTCCCGGTAGATCGAATCGAAGAAAAACCTTCTCGGAGCGACACCGACACGTAGAGATTCCAAAAGGACACGAACGAGCTCCAAATCCTCCCAAACTTGGGTAACTTCCTCCTTGACTAGAATGGAGAAGGAAAGAAGAAGATTTGGTGGTGAAATGGAAGGATTTGGTGGAGAAATTGCTAGGGATTGCTCTCTAGGAATTTGGAAAAGAACAAGAGAGAGAAAAATAGATGGATAATGACAAATGGGATGCTCAACCCTATCCTTATTGTGGCTGGCCATAAAGGTGGTTTTGTCCTATTAGGAAAAGTCCAAAAGCCCCTATTAACCTATTCTATGAGTATTAGAAAAGGGCTAATTGGTTGGGGCTAAATTAGTCATTCTAAAGTCTCTAATCACACTAACCTTATCCATAATAATTAGTCTAACCTCTAACTAAAATATTTCTATCATGTGGACTAAAATTAATATCATTTGGGCCATGCCTAACTAGTGTGTGGGTCCCACTAGAGTCAAACTACCCCCGGGTCCCCGTTTCAAGTCGGATTGAGTTGAAATTCGAACCCGACTCAAATAACCCCAAAACAATATCATAAATAATAAAATAATATCAAAATAATTCAAAGAGGTCAAATGCAAAAATATTCTTAGGCCAAAAATGATATTAAAATATCATAATCACATGGTTAGGCTCTAGGTCAAACAGTCTCTAGGGTTTCACTAGCAAAACGTCAAAACCACAAGTCATTGATTTAAATAATGTTAAAATAATTTAAAATCACCAAAAATCATATCATGAATTAAATATTATTATTAAAATAATTATAAACACAAAATTTCAAAATTACCCTCAATCAGAAAATTAAAATAAAATGAAAAAAAATCAACCCAAAATTTAGGGTGCTCACATCCTACCCACCTTATAAAAATTTCGTCCTCGAAATTAAAATGTTCGTAATCCTTCTAGGTCAAACCCCCACAATCAAATCCCAGAACTTAAATAAATCATATCATTAAAAGGACGACATACAGGGTCGTGGCATATGGTGGTAGTGAAAGTCTCATCTAGGTATTCTAGTCATGCTAAACCAAAACGGTCATAGGATATCAAAACACACATGCAATCTAGGATGCTAAACAAAAGTTACAAAAACAACAAACCATCAAAACTGTAAGGCAGTCTACCATCCTATATGAAAACTGATACTTATCATAAAAATAAAGAAAAGTAACTACCCATTATCTTTAAAGGGTTCAAAAAAAAAAGAAAATCAAAATCAAAGTTAAGGAATGAAAGCCAATTCCATGGAAAATTTTCAATCGCAATACGTATTAAGAATATTTAGTCTTGATACGATCTAAGTTGATCAAATTGGGGGAAATCAAGATTTAGGCAATATGGAGGACAGGTTCAACAAAGTCTGAGATCGAGCATACAAGGATAGAGATTCAGGTCACAATCAAATTTAATTCAATTAAGTACAACCCAAGATATAAATATGATAAGAAAAGATAATCGAAGTCGATTTGGTCGGATTAAGGAAACTAGGATTCAATGATATTGAAAAACCCCTTTTAGAGAAAACAGGAAAAGATTTCATACGAAGTCAGCAAATCATCCCTCTCTAATACTATCAGTTTATCATTTGCTAAACCATATTCTTTTTTTTCTCACAAGTCCCAATATGAAAATCAACCTCTATATAACTATCATCGAAATTTTATAACCTTCAGTCATCTAAACCTTTACCACAATCACCATAGACAAAATCTTTAAGTTCCAAAACATTTTCCACGAAACATACCCCTCTTTTTAGGAGTCAACACTTATTCATTTAATCAAAATTTCAAATTCCTTCACCTCGTTTTAAATTAGATCCAAAATCTCTAAATCCAGTTTATGGAATCCTTGGACTTGTTTAAATCGAGTCTCGTATTCACTAAACTCCAATACCACTATGTCACACAAAATTTATTCTTTTTTTATAAATCAACCTTCATATTTTCTTCAACGTTCACCTTCAAATATTTTTTTTGAATTCTACAATTTTCTTCCAATCATCTAAAATAATTTCTATAACGTAAAATTCTTGTGTTCTCTCTGTCTCTAGTCACCATCTTACAATATCTAGTTCAATTTCGCATAATCATTTTATTCGATTAAATTCTCCTTTCCATCTCTAAATTTCTACATAGCCTTGTAATAGTTCCCAAGAATCAATAACAAAGATTTTTAAGTTCTCAAAACTAGGTTGACCTTAAACATCCTCATTAGTTTTGAAATACATCCATGAATTATTCATAACCCACTTTCTGTGATTGTTTCTAAATTGATAACATTTATCCCTTGATTTCATTTTAAACCTTTACCACATCTCCATTTCAAATTTTTTATATTTGACATCCAACACTCCGATTCCTACAAAATCATCATATGATAACCAATTACATCATTTCCGAACTAGATAATTTATATCACTTCCTCAACATTACTCAGATAAAAAATGATATAAAGATTCAAGAGTTTTCAAGGTATAGCTGACAGAATTATATATGAGACAGGGAATTGATATAATCAGGACAGGTATATAAGACAAGGAATGATGGTAGTAAAAATATTGGCAGGAAAAGAATGATAATAGAATCTGTTCTGCTTATCTATTTAAAAAGGGACCCATTTTTTTTTTGAAACAAGAATTATAATACCAAATCCAAAATAAGGCCTAGCAAAATCATTGGTTTATTGTATAAAGAAGAAATAAATTTTTGTAAGAAGTTACACAAGGTTTATAAAAATAGCTAAAGCTACATCCTAAGTAAACAATGAGAAACAAAACAAACAAAACAACAATAATTCCTTCTCTTTTTTTGAATGACTGAAACAAAAGTAGCAAAAACATGTTCGAAAATATTTAAGGTACAATCTGATAATCATATGCGTCTATCCAAAATTATGGTACTCTAAATCCTCGTCATACTAGTGAGCAAGGCTACGATAATCACAGAGTCCTTGACTTATGCACATACCTCTAGAATCATGGTATTTAACATTTTTGCGATGCCGCTAGCTTGGCTGCGAAAACCTTAAATTTCTACACCCGAAAAATATATCCAAAATCAGACTATATGTCCTCACCATGCTGGCTAATGTGACTATAGAAGACAAGATTTCCATAACTTAGATGACCTAGCCCATATAATTTCATCTTGCCAAAAATTAAATTAAATCAACAATGAATACAAAAAAAAAATCAAATTTATCAACGAACATCAAAATTCAGAAATGAACAAAATCCTTCAAATCATATAACTACAAACTCGGATGCTATAGCTAACATCAAGATTCAAATTTCAACAATCTTCATCAAAATCAATA
The DNA here is from genome assembly GCA_029216955.1 of Iris pallida. Taxonomy (NCBI): domain Eukaryota; kingdom Viridiplantae; phylum Streptophyta; class Magnoliopsida; order Asparagales; family Iridaceae; genus Iris; species Iris pallida. The sequence goes on from JANAVB010023800.1 coordinate 11,444,074, forward strand.
AATACAAACTCAAATTCAACAATAATCCATCAAAATCAAATTCAATAGCAGAAAGTAAAGATAAATCAAATCAAGAAAAAAAAGAAAAAAGTTTTCAAATCGGAGTTAAACAAGATTCTCAAGGGTCATCCCAGGAATCTCTCAAGGGTTCCTAACTGTGATTGAGTATCTTCAAAATATATCCTATTCCTAGTGCAGGCTGTAGTGGTACTCTAGTTCGAATACCACTACATGACTCGACCTGCATGGGCCACCACTAAAAATGTGTCACGACCCGCACCCACCGTGAGGGTACGAGTACGTAACAACGCCCAGCCTACATCGCAGTGTCGGCGGTAGAACGCTGTCCTAGGTCTCAATGCATATAACAGTATAAGACTAAACAGTTTATACTCCCCGAATGGGGGTGATATAGCAGATACAGTCTCAATCACATCTAAGGTAGAGCATGATAAAGATAGATAAAACATGAAATCTATAAGAGATACAGGAGATAGAAGTCTAAGTGTCTATGATACATAAACTCATAAATACATCTCAAAACTCAATACAGTATTCCACAAAGTAAAATACAACTCCAGATAAAATGAAATAACTACCTAAACAACCTCTAATGTGTCTCCTCTAGGCTAGCAGGCATCTCCAGGCTATCTGTAAAATTTATTAACAGGTCCAGTCAGGACGGGAGCGAGCACAAAACATCTCACGCAGATCATATCGAGTTAGGAAATATAAAGCATGCAATAGAGTAAAGTACATGAAACACTGAAAGAAGAATGTATAGAAAACAGTAGAGATTTAATAACAGGAAATATCTAAATATGATAAGTAAGAACTGTAAGGAACATGTGATTTAGAGTATAATCTGGTTATATAAACGGGCTAGGAAAATACAATGGTAACTCCATTATACGTGGGTGTACAATAGACATATACAATAGTTATACAATGTTGTACAATAGAATTTGAGTACATAACCAATTCTACTCCCCCTCCCCAATCAATACACAAGGATCTACTCCAGTTACGTTATCTTATACAATAGTGTACAATGTTATACAATTGATGTACAATGTTATACAATAGTGTACAATGGTCTATCCCTGGGGCTCATGTGATAATGAGAGTACAATATGCACAATGAGTATACAAGGATATGGGTATTCAATAAATACAATATGGAAGTAAAACGCACGTCACAATATGTATTTAGTGAATACAAGGAGATAACATATCAAAAGAAGATCCATATAGTACCAATCCGTGATAACAGTCGTGTCAGCATCAAGTACAGTAATCTAGAGCAAGAATATAAATCCATACAAGTATGAAACGGTCAGAGAATGTACTCGCCTCGATAACCTGAACAGCTGATAAGTATAGGAGGTCCCACTGAAGCCACAGAGTCCTATTTAAAGCAACACAGGTTACAAGGTGTCTGGCTCCTAATTAGAACAGCACAAGTCACAACATGTCCAGAAGGGTAATATAAAGCACTACAATGCATTCTACATAAATCTAGGTCAAACTAGGCCAAAGTCAACCCTTGGTCAACTCTGGTCAACTGCACTAGTCAAACTAGGTCAAACTAGGTCATGTCCTAATCCAGTAAGTCTTACTAGGCCTAACCAAGACTATCCTAGCAAGCACACATCAATACAAGGCTATACAAGCCAACATACACCCAACTCTATATAGCATGCAATTGTTCAATACTCAAATAGGCAAGAATTCACATTGGATATACACTAGGTAATCTATTACTTTAAGCTATATATGTCTACACATATATAAATATGCATATATTAGTATTCAACATTAGGTCTATAATCATGACATTTCAAATGGTTATATAAACTTATATATTACAACACAATATGCTAACATATATATAATATACATACATAGCTAAGTTAACTATATTCATAAATACTTATTTAAGAGGCTATGTGTGTGTATGTGAACATGGCAAAGGGGCAAGTGAGGGTTAAATGGGCATACATAGTGTATACATATCAAAGAGTGTCAAAGTGTAAGTGAACAATGTGTCAAGTGTGATAGTGTCAACATAGTGTAAGGGGGTACATGAGGTAATATAGGATTTGTGTTAACATAGAACATTACATCTTATTAACTTGTATATTGCATACATTACATCTATTATTACATTACATTCATGCTTGCATTCATTCATCACTCATTTATTCTCTTACACTACTATATGTACCATACATTACATACTATGGAACCTACATATTCATTACAAGCCATACTTATACATGCTTACATTAGATAGGATACTTATACCTCATACATTATTTATTTAAACATTTACTCATGCTTGCATTTTTTATTTAGTTACATAATGTATATACATTAACATGGGTTAAAATCAAATAGAACATTATATTACACACAAGGGTGCACAAAATGCATATGCCGAATAGCAACTTCTACTAATAATGAATACTGTACCATCTCAGCATGAATTAAACTCTATGATTAAAGTATATTATAGATCTATGTGTAAGCTTTCCAAAACTTTAAACGGATCGCGTTTTCGTTTCCGAAAACTCCCGAAATCGCAAAAACACCGAGAACGCGTTTGTCTTTCATACAGCTGACACTCAAATAATTCTTTAGAAAGTTACAGAAAGAATTAGGCCTATTAATATATGTTTTTGGAAAGGTAACTTCAATATGCTTCTTTTAAAAAAAACGGGAGATTAAACCGAGCTTTGAGCTAGAAGTTATGACATTTCGAAGTTAGGGCTGAAATTAAAAACGTGGATAAAAATCATGACGGATTTAGATAGTTTGAGCCAAAAGAATACACAATATATATCCTAATTATCCACAACAATAATAGCAATAATAATATGAGGAACCACACTCACAAACTTGATTATATAATCATCATGAACCATTTATTACATATATAATATAGATACACTCTCATTACAATATATATATATATATAAATCTATATATGTAACATGAACACATCCACAACACAAAGGACACTCCTATGACCTCCAAATGGACACAAAATAGACACAAATGGAGATACAACCATGGGGGTCATTCCTATGGGTTCAAAATAGACCTATATGCATGAGGAAATGAAAAGGAGAAGGGATTTATACCTCCCGGTAGATCGAATCGAAGAAAAACCTTCTCGGAGCGACACCGACACGTAGAGATTCCAAAAGGACACGAACGAGCTCCAAATCCTCCCAAACTTGGGTAACTTCCTCCTTGACTAGAATGGAGAAGGAAAGAAGAAGATTTGGTGGTGAAATGGAAGGATTTGGTGGAGAAATTGCTAGGGATTACTCTCTAGGAATTTGGAAAAGAACAAGAGAGAGAAAAATAGATGGATAATGACAAATGGGAGGCTCAACCCTATCCTTATTGTGGCTGGCCATAAAGGTGGTTTTGTCCTATTAGGAAAAGTCCAAAAGCCCCTATTAACCTATTCTATGAGTATTAGAAAAGGGCTAATTGGTTGGGGCTAAATTAGTCATTCTAAAGTCTCTAATCACACTAACCTTATCCATAATAATTAGTCTAACCTCTAACTAAAATATTTCTATCATGTGGACTAAAATTAATATCATTTGGGCCATGCCTAACTAGTGTGTGGGTCCCACTAGAGTCAAACTACCCCCGGGTCCCCGTTTCAAGTCGGATTGAGTTGAAATTCGAACCCGACTCAAATAACCCCAAAACAATATCATAAATAATAAAATAATATCAAAATAATTCAAAGAGGTCAAATGCAAAATATTCTTAGGCCAAAAATGATATTAAAATATCATAATCACATGGTTAGGCTCTAGGTCAAACAGTCTCTAGGGTTACACTAGCAAAACGTCAAAACCACAAGTCATTGATTTAAATAATGTTAAAATAATTTAAAATCACCAAAAATCATATCATGAATTAAATATTATTATTAAAATAATTATAAACACAAAATTTCAAAATTACCCTCAATCAGAAAATTAAAATAAAATGAAAAAAAATCAACCCAAAATTTAGGGTGCTCACATCCTACCCACCTTATAAAAATTTCGTCCTCGAAATTAAAATGTTCGTAATCCTTCTAGGTCAAACCCCCACAATCAAATCCCAGAACTTAAATAAATCATATCATTAAAAGGACGACATACAGGGTCGTGGCATATGGTGGTAGTGAAAGTCTCATCTAGGTATTCTAGTCATGCTAAACCAAAACGGTCATAGGATATCAAAACACACATGCAATCTAGGATGCTAAACAAAAGTTACAAAAACAACAAACCATCAAAACTGTAAGGCAGTCTACCATCCTATATGAAAACTGATACTTATCATAAAAATAAAGAAAAGTAACTACCCATTATCTTTAAAGGGTTCAAAAAAAAAAGAAAATCAAAATCAAAGTTAAGGAATGAAAGCCAATTCCATGGAAAATTTTCAATCGCAATACGTATTAAGAATATTTAGTCTTGATACGATCTAAGTTGATCAAATTGGGGGAAATCAAGATTTAGGCAATATGGAGGACAGGTTCAACAAAGTCTGAGATCGAGCATACAAGGATAGAGATTCAGGTCACAATCAAATTTAATTCAATTAAGTACAACCCAAGATATAAATATGATAAGAAAAGATAATCGAAGTCGATTTGGTCGGATTAAGGAAACTAGGATTCAATGATATTGAAAAACCCCTTTTAGAGAAAACAGGAAAAGATTTCATACGAAGTCAGCAAATCATCCCTCTCTAATACTATCAGTTTATCATTTGCTAAACCATATTCTTTTTTTTTCTCACAAGTCCCAATATGAAAATCAACCTCTATATAACTATCATCGAAATTTTATAACCTTCAGTCATCTAAACCTTTACCACAATCACCATAGACAAAATCTTTAAGTTCCAAAACATTTTCCACGAAACATACCCCTCTTTTTAGGAGTCAACACTTATTCATTTAATCAAAATTTCAAATTCCTTCACCTCGTTTTAAATTAGATCCAAAATCTCTAAATCCAGTTTATGGAATCCTTGGACTTGTTTAAATCGAGTCTCGTATTCACTAAACTCCAATACCACTATGTCACACAAAATTTATTCTTTTTTTATAAATCAACCTTCATATTTTCTTCAACGTTCACCTTCAAATATTTTTTTTGAATTCTACAATTTTCTTCCAATCATCTAAAATAATTTCTATAACGTAAAATTCTTGTGTTCTCTCTGTCTCTAGTCACCATCTTACAATATCTAGTTCAATTTCGCATAATCATTTTATTCGATTAAATTCTCCTTTCCATCTCTAAATTTCTACATAGCCTTGTAATAGTTCCCAAGAATCAATAACAAAGATTTTTAAGTTCTCAAAACTAGGTTGACCTTAAACATCCTCATTAGTTTTGAAATACATCCATGAATTATTCATAACCCACTTTCTGTGATTGTTTCTAAATTGATAACATTTATCCCTTGATTTCATTTTAAACCTTTACCACATCTCCATTTCAAATTTTTTATATTTGACATCCAACACTCCGATTCCTACAAAATCATCATATGATAACCAATTACATCATTTCCGAACTAGATAATTTATATCACTTCCTCAACATTACTCAGATAAAAAATGATATAAAGATTCAAGAGTTTTCAAGGTATAGCTGACAGAATTATATATGAGACAGGGAATTGATATAATCAGGACAGGTATATAAGACAAGGAATGATGGTAGTAAAAATATTGGCAGGAAAAGAATGATAATAGAATCTGTTCTGCTTATCTATTTAAAAAGGGACCCATTTTTTTTTTGAAACAAGAATTATAATACCAAATCCAAAATAAGGCCTAGCAAAATCATTGGTTTATTGTATAAAGAAGAAATAAATTTTTGTAAGAAGTTACACAAGGTTTATAAAAATAGCTAAAGCTACATCCTAAGTAAACAATGAGAAACAAAACAAACAAAACAACAATAATTCCTTCTCTTTTTTTTGAATGACTGAAACAAAAGTAGCAAAAACATGTTCGAAAATATTTAAGGTACAATCTGATAATCATATGCGTCTATCCAAAATTATGGTACTCTAAATCCTCGTCATACTAGTGAGCAAGGCTACGATAATCACAGAGTCCTTGACTTATGCACATACCTCTAGAATCATGGTATTTAACATTTTTGCGATGCCGCTAGCTTGGCTGCGAAAACCTTAAATTTCTACACCCGAAAAATATATCCAAAATCAGACTATATGTCCTCACCATGCTGGCTAATGTGACTATAGAAGACAAGATTTCCATAACTTAGATGACCTAGCCCATATAATTTCATCTTGCCAAAAATTAAATTAAATCAACAATGAATACAAAAAAAAAATCAAATTTATCAACGAACATCAAAATTCAGAAATGAACAAAATCCTTCAAATCATATAACTACAAACTCGGATGCTATAGCTAACATCAAGATTCAAATTTCAACAATCTTCATCAAAATCAATAAATACAAACTCAAATTCAACAATAATCCATCAAAATCAAATTCAATAGCAGAAAGTAAAGATAAATCAAATCAAGAAAAAAAAGAAAAAAGTTTTCAAATCGGAGTTAAACAAGATTCTCAAGGGTCGTCCCAGAAATCTCTCAAGGGTTCCTAACTGTGATTGAGTATCTTCAAAATATATCCTATTCCTAGTGCAGGCTGTAGTGGTACTCTAGTTCGAATACCACTACATAGACTCGACCTGCATGGGCCACCACTAAAAACGTGTCACGACCCGCACCCACCGTGAGGGTACGAGTACGTAACAACGCCCAGCCTACATCGCAGTGTCGACGGTAGAACGCTGTCCTAGGTCTCAATGCATATAACAGTATAAGACTAAACAGTTTATACTCCCCGAATGGGGGTGATATAGCAGATACAGTCTCAATCACATCTAAGGTAGAGCATGATAAAGATAGATAAAACATGAAATCTATAAGAGATACAGGAGATAGAAGTCTAAGTGTCTATGATACATAAACTCATAAATACATCTCAAAACTCAATACAGTATTCCACAAAGTAAAATACAACTCCAGATAAAATGAAATAACTACCTAAACAACCTCTAATGTGTCTCCTCTAGGCTAGCAGGCATCTCCAGGCTATCTGTAAAATTTATTAACAGGTCCAGTCAGGACGGGAGCGAGCACAAAACATCTCACGCAGATCATATCGAGTTAGGAAATATAAAGCATGCAATAGAGTAAAGTACATGAAACACTGAAAGAAGAATGTATAGAAAACAGTAGAGATTTAATAACAGGAAATATCTAAATATGATAAATAAGAACTGTAAGGAACATGTGATTTAGAGTATAATCTGGTTATATAAACGGGCTAGGAAAATACAATGGTAACTCCATTGTACGTGGGTGTACAATAGACATATACAATAGTTATACAATGTTGTACAATAGAATTTGAGTACATAACCAATTCTACTCCCCCTCCCCAATCAATACACAAGGATCTACTCCAGTTACGTTATCTTATACAATAGTGTACAATGTTATACAATTGATGTACAATGTTATACAATAGTGTACAATGGTCTATCCCTGGGGCTCATGTGATAATGAGAGTACAATATGCACAATGAGTATACAAGGATATGGGTATTCAATAAATACAATATGGAAGTAAAACGCACGTCACAATATATATTTAGTGAATACAAGGAGATAACATATCAAAAGAAGATCCATATAGTACCAATCCGTGATAACAGTCGTGTCAGCATCAAGTACAGTAATCTAGAGCAAGAATATAAATCCATACAAGTATGAAACGGTCAGAGAATGTACTCGCCTCGATAACCTGAACAGCTGATAAGTATAGGAGGTCCCACTGAAGCCACAGAGTCCTATTTAAAGCAACACAGGTTACAAGGTGTCTGGCTCCTAATTAGAACAGCACAAGTCACAACATGTCCAGAAGGGTAATATAAAGCACTACAATACATTCTACATGAATCTAGGTCAAACTAGGCCAAAGTCAACCCTTGGTCAACTCTGGTCAACTGTACTAGTCAAACTAGGTCAAACTAGGTCATGTCCTAATCCAGTAAGTCTTACTAGGCCTAACCAAGACTATCCTAGCAAGCACACATCAATACAAGGCTATACAAGCCAACATACACCCAACTCTATATAGCATGCAATTGTTCAATACTCAAATAGGCAAGAATTCACATTGGATATACACTAGGTAATCTATTACTTTAAGCTATATATGTCTACACATATATAAATATGCATATATTAGTATTCAACATTAGGTCTATAATCATGACATTTCAAATGGTTATATAAACTTATATATTACAACACAATATGCTAACATATATATAATATACATACATAGCTAAGTTAACTATATTCATAAATACTTATTTAAGAGGCTATGTGTGTGTATGTGAACATGGCAAAGGGGCAAGTGAGGGTTAAATGGGCATACATAGTGTATACATATCAAAGAGTGTCAAAGTGTAAGTGAACAATGTGTCAAGTGTGATAGTGTCAACATAGTGTAAGGGGGTACATGAGGTAATATAGGATTTGTGTTAACATAGAACATTACATCTTATTAACTTGTATATTGCATACATTACATCTATTATTACATTACATTCATGCTTGCATTCATTCATCACTCATTTATTCTCTTACACTACTATATGCACCATACATTACATACTATGGAACCTACATATTCATTACAAGCCATACTTATACATGCTTACATTAGATAGGATACTTATACCTCATACATTATTTATTTAAACATTTACTCATGCTTGCATTTTTTATTTAGTTACATAATGTATATACATTAACATGGGTTAAAATCAAATAGAACATTATATTACACACAAGGGTGCACAAAATGCATATGCCGAATAGCAACTTCTACTAATAATGAATACTGTACCATCTCAGCATGAATTAAACTCTATGATTAAAGTATATTATAGATCTATGTGTAAGCTTTCCAAAACTTTAAACGGATCACGTTTTCGTTTCCGAAAACTCCCGAAATCGCAAAAACACCGAGAACGCGTTTGTCTTTCATACAGCTGACACTCAAATAATTCTTTAGAAAGTTACAGAAAGAATTAGGCCTATTAATATATGTTTTTGGAAAGGTAACTTCAATATGCTTCTTTTAAAAAAAACGGGAGATTAAACCGAGCTTTGAGCTAGAAGTTATGACATTTCGAAGTTAGGACTGAAATTAAAAACGTGGATAAAAATCATGACGGATTTAGATAGTTTGAGCCAAAAGAATACACAATATATATCCTAATTATCCACAACAATAATAGCAATAATAATATGAGGAACCACACTCACAAACTTGATTATATAATCATCATGAACCATTTATTACATATATAATATAGATACACTCTCATTACAATATATATATATATAAATCTATATATGTAACATGAACACATCCACAACACAAAGGACACTCCTATGACCTCCAAATGGACACAAAATAGACACAAATGGAGATACAACCATGGGGGTCATTCCTATGGGTTCAAAATAGACCTATATGCATGAGGAAATAAAAAGGAGAAGGGATTTATACCTCCCGGTAGATCGAATCGAAGAAAAACCTTCCCGGAGCGACACCGACACGTAGAGATTCCAAAAGGACACGAACGAGCTCCAAATCCTCCCAAACTTGGGTAACTTCCTCCTTGACTAGAATGGAGAAGGAAAAAAGAAGATTTGGTGGTGAAATGGAAGGATTTGGTGGAGAAATTGCTAGGGATTGCTCTCTAGAAATTTGGAAAAGAACAAGAGAGAGAAAAATAGATGGATAATGACAAATGGGAGGCTCAACCCTATCCTTATTATGGCTGGCCATAAAGGTGGTTTTGTCCTATTAGGAAAAGTCCAAAAGCTCCTATTAACCTATTCTATGAGTATTAGAAAAGGGCTAATTGGTTGGGACTAAATTAGTCATTCTAAAGTCTCTAATCACACTAACCTTATCCATAATAATTAGTCTAACCTCTAACTAAAATATTTCTATCATGTGGACTAAAATTAATATCATGTGGGCCATGCCTAACTAGTGTGTGGGTCCCACTAGAGTCAAACTACCCCCGGGTCCCCGTTTCAAGTCGGATTGAGTTGAAATTCGAACCCGACTCAAATAACCCCAAAACAATATCATAAATAATAAAATAATATCAAAATAATTCAAAGAGGTCAAATGCAAAAATATTCTTAGGCCAAAAATGATATTAAAATATCATAATCACATGGTTAGGCTCTAGGTCAAACAGTCTCTAGGGTTTCACTAGCAAAACGTCAAAACCACAAGTCATTGATTTAAATAATGTTAAAATAATTTAAAATCACCAAAAATCATATCATGAATTAAATATTATTATTAAAATAATTATAAACACAAAATTTCAAAATTACCCTCAATCAGAAAATTAAAATAAAATGAAAAAAAATCAACCCAAAATTTAGGGTGCTCACATATAGTCACGATGAATGCTTGTTATTCTTTTTGGTCTATTCCTCTCTTGTCTAAACCGTGGGGGCCTAGTCAAGTAAGGGTTGAGTTAAGGCATACGAGTTGCTAGTTAAGCCAAGAATCAAGATGAATAATTGGAGGCTCACAATAATTGATCCTAGAGATTAGATAGTCTCCTAGGTTTATGTTTGACCAAGGGTAAGATTATAATCATTCTCAAATTCTAGTGACTAGAAGGTTATGATATTAGTTTTAGGGTCGATGGGAGGACAAGTAACTCAAGGCAAGGTTGCAGTCACATGGTCGGCCGATGATAGCTACACTTGTGTATACAACCATCATAGCCATGGGGGATATACTGTATCTATCTACCAAATACGAGCGCTCGTCTTTCCAAATCAGTGAAAGACTAAACAATGAAGAGTTCAAGAAAGATGTCATTGAATAAAATTACGTGATTCAAAGGCAAATGTATAATTCAAGAGGAATTGTCAATGCAGTCGTGGATGAGATCCTATATATATCTATATCTCACTCTACGTGGGATATTCATATGATGAGCGAACCGAGTGCACTATGGTCAGACCATAATACATTGATTCTAATTAGACAATATGCCTGTGGGCGTCCCCAGTATACATAAATCCTGAACAAGCTCGATAAAGAATAAGCTTGCAAAATTAGGCTATAAATTGCAACGTCGTTCATGATATTGCAGAGTATAAGTGTAACACCCAGTTTTCCAAATGAGGATAATTTTAAAATTTTATAATTATAATTATTATTTATTGATAATTATTTCATATTATAATTTTTGGTGATTTTTAATCATTTTTAAACTATGACTTGTGATTTTAACATTTTACTATTGTTTGGTTTTAATTTCGAGGAATTTGTCACCCTCCAGTTTTCAGAAACAGGAGTATTTTGTCATTTTACATTTTTGAATATTTTTAAAATTTATTTTATTATTTATGATATTGTTTTGGGGTTATTTGAGTCGGGTTCGAATTTCAACTCAATCCGACTTGAAACGGGGACCCGGGGGTAGTTTGACTCTAGTGGGACCCACACACTAGTTAGGCATAGCCCACATGATATTAATTTTAGTCCACATGATAGAAATATTTTAGTTAGAGGTTAGACTAATTATTATGGATAAGGTTAGTGTGATTAGAGACTTTAGAATGACTAATTTAGCCCCAACCAATTAGCCCTTTCCTAATACTCATAGAATAGGTTAGTGGGGGCATTTTAGACCTTACCATAATAGGACAAATAGCCCATATGGCCAGCCACTTTGGAAGAGGATAGGCTCAAGTTCATTTCATTATTCTCATCCACACTCTCTCTCTTGTTCTTCCCCAAATTCCTAGAGAGCAATCCCTAGCAATTTCTCCACCAAATCCTTCCATTTCACCACCAAATCTTCTTCTTTCCTTCTCCATTCTAGCCAAGGAGGAAGTTACCCAAGTTTGGAAGGATTCGGAGCTCGTTCGTGTCCTTTTGGAATCTCTACGTGTCGGTGTCGCTCCGGGAAGGCTTTTCTTCGATTCGATCTACCGGGAGGTATAAATCCCCTCTCCTTTTCATTTCCTCATGCATATATGTCTATTTTGAACCCATAGGAATGACTTCCATGGTTGTATCTCCATTTGTGTCCATTTCGTGTCCATTTGGAGGTCATAGGAGTGTCCTTTGTGTTGTGGTTGTATCCATGTGGGAAAATCCCAAATTTGGACATACTATGTGTTGTTGTTATGTATGAATGAATTATTACATGTTTAATCTCAAATTTTTGTATTGGAGATGTGTTCTATAGTGTCTCATATATATATATTAGTGTAGAGAGTGAGTTCTTGATATATTATGTTATATACTTGTGTTCTTTTGTCTCAAACTACCCAAATCCATCATAATTTTTATCCACGTTTTTAATTTCAGCCCTAACTTAGAAATGTCATAACTTCTAGCTCAAAGCTCGGTTTAATCTCTCGTTTTTTTTAAAAGAAGCGTATTGAAGTTAGCTTTCCAAAAACATGTATTAATAGGCCTAATTCTTTCTGTAACTTTCTGGAAAATTATTTGAGTGTCATCTGTACGAAAGATAAACGCGTTCTCGGTGTTTTCGCGATTCCGGGAGTTTCCGGAAACGAAAACGCGATCCGTTTGAAGTTTTGGAAAGCTAACACATAGATCTATAACATACTTTAATACTAGATTTTAAATCATGCTGAGATGGTACAGTATTGATTATTAGTAGGAGTTACTATTCGGCATATGCATTTTGTGCACCCTTGTGTAATATAATGTTCTATTTGATTTTAACCCATGTTAATGTATATACATTATGTAATTAAATAGAGAATCCAAGTATGAGTAAATGGTTTAATAAATGATGTATGAGGTGTAAGTATCATATCTAATGTAAGCATGTATAAGTTTGGCTTGTAATGAATATGTAGGTTCCATAGTATGTAATATATGTAAGCAATGCATAAATGCATGAATGAAAGAATAATATACAATGCATGCATGAAAGTATATAATAAATGCTAGATATAAATGCAAGGTATATATGTAATGATAGATATGAATGCATAATGTATAAATATTGTAAATGCAATATCAGATTTTATATGTAGACATAGAACCAATGCATGAGCTGTATGCATATGGGATGTTGGCTTAATGGCAGATTTCAGATAACATGGTTCATTTTATGTGGTTAGTTACACCAGTTTATGGGATAGCTCACTTTAGTTTATATGTAAATGTGGAACTAAACTGAGAATGAACTTCACCCTCTGCACAAGGACACCCCACTCTATATCAACCACCATGCCATGTAACCCTTCTCTAAATGATTGCTATAATATATATAGATTTATGTAAAGTATAGATGCATGCTAGTTATAACTTAAATAGTCTCTACTCTAATGTATATAGATGTATACTTGTAGCCATGCATGTTAAGTATAAATACATGTGTAATGAAGATGAGTTAGTTTTGTGCTATGTGTAGTGTAAACTCATAACTAGTGATGTTTTCTCTTTTCATGTACACATCCATGTTCACACACACACATAGCTTACATGTTAGTTCCTTCCTCTCTTTATATATATATATATAATGTTGATGAATAACATATATGAATGTGCCTTGATGTGTGGCTTGTGTTTGGCTTGTATAGCCTTGTGATTGGTGTGTGATTGCTAGACTAGGCTTGGTTAGGCCTAGTGAGACTTATTAGACTTGTTGGGCTAGGACTTGACCTAGTTGACCTAGTTTGACTAGTCTAGTTGACTAGAGTTGACCGAGAGTTGACTTTGGTCTAGTTTGACCTAGACAGCATGCAGATGCATTGTACATTTCATATATCACCCTCTGTATATATCTTGACTTGTGTTGCTCTAACTAGGAGTCAGGTACCTCATCTCGGATAGTACATTTACTTCAGACATTCAGATACGAGGCGAGTACATTCTCTGACCGTTTCATACTTGTCTGGATTTATATTCTTGCTCTAGATTACTGTACTTGATGCTGACACGATCATTATCACAGATTGGTACTATACGGATCTTCTTCTGAGATGTTATCTCCTTGTATTCACTAAATACATAATGTGATGTACGTTTTACTTACATATTGTATTTATTGAATACCCTTATCATTGTACACTCATTGTGCATATTGTACTCTCATTATCACATTGAGCCATTGTACAAGCCATTGTACAAGCTATTGTACAAGCCATTGTATAAGGTAACGTAACTGAATTGGATCCTTGTGTATTGATTGGGGAGGGAGACTAGAAGTGGTTATGTGATCAATCCTATTGCATAAGAAATTATATATGTCCATTGTACACTCACGTACAAAGGAGTCCTATTTTATTGTACAACCTAACCCGTTTACATAGCCATATTGTACTCTAAATCACAGTAGGCTTACAGTTCTTACTTATCATATATAGATATTTTTTATTATCAAATCTCTGCTGTTTTCATATGTATTCTTCTTTCAGTGTTTCATGTACCTTACTCTATTGCATGCTTTATATTTCCTAACATGATATGAACTGCGTGAGATATTTTGTGCTCGCTCCCGTCCTGACTGGACCTGTTGAAAATTTTACAGAGGATGATAAGGAACCCTGTACCCTTACTTGGAGCTTGCCTAGTTGACACTCGTGACCTGGACCCCTGGGGAGGTTCAGGCAGCTGCTCAGGATGATACCTTGTATAGTGTAGATAGCTTAGACTGTTCCTTCTTTTCATGCTTAGTTGTTGTCTTTATATTCAGAGTTGTATATTTTAGAGTTGATGAGACTTGTATTTCTTTTCTGTTGTACCTCAGTTGAGGATTTCTTATCTATTTCATCGTGCTATATTCTACCTTAGATTGTGATTGAGTTGTACCTCTGTGTTGGCCTCCTTATGGAGAGTATTCATATTATGCTAGTTATAGTTCATGACCTAGAATAGCGTTCTACCGCCGACACTGCGGCGTAGGCTGGACGTTGTTACGTTCTCGTACTCTCACACTGGATGCGGGTCGTGATAATAAGTACGGGAGATAATGTTGAAAGCAGTAATAAATACTTCAAGTTTCACAAGGATCTAAGTCTTGCCCGGTGTTCCTGCTTATGCAGTCATCCTACTGTCTCTTGTATCAGTCCTTGGTTGACCAATGGGGTATAGGATACTAAACTCTATCTTCTAGCTAAGCATATCTTTGTACATTAGCATATATTCATTGTCACCCAATTATACTTTATTAACGGGTTATAAGAATACGGGGTGGTAGGCCGTAAGGCATACTACCCAACTAATAAAAGTCAACTAATGGGGTGATCAAACAATATAACACGTATAACTAGTATGAGTCCTCTTTCTAACCTCTTTATCAAGTACGAGGGGAAAATATAAGATTTCACTGTGGGAAGGAATCAAGCATAAGAAAATCAGTATAGTCAATCGAGAGTTCAAAATTGGATATCAAGGGAGGAGATCAAGCTTGTGGATAAGATTCCTATTTCCTAAGCCTATATACAGGCTCACATCGGTACAGTAACGTAACCGAAGTAACAAACTGGACCTGCATGGGCCACCACAAAAACATGAAATGCCCCAGTCCCAAAATACTTAGGACGAAGTACGTAGACATGCCAGCAGTATACATACGAAGTATACTCCAATGTATGGAAACCTGATTAAGATATCGGGGTATCTAGGATCTCATCTGCGACTGCATTGACAATTCCTCTTGAATCATACATTCGTCTTTGAATCACGTAATTATATTCGATGACATCTTTCTTGAACTCCTTATTGCTTTTGTCTTTCGCTGATTTGGAAAGACGAACGCTCGTATTTAGTAGATAGAAACAAAGTATCCCTATGGCCATGAAAGTTGTATACACAAGTGTAACTACCATCGGCCAGCCATATGACTGCAACCTTGCCCTAAGTTACTCGTTCTCCCCTCGACCCTAAAACTAAGATCTTGATCTTCTAGTCATTGGAATTTGAGAATGATTAGGATCTTACCCTTGATCAAATCACCAACCTAGAAGACTAACTATTCGCAAGAACCAAATTATTGTGAGTCTCTAAATATTTTTCTTGAATCTTGCCTTAACTAGCAATCCCTATGCCTTAACACAACCTTTACTCGACCAAGCCCCCAGTTTAGACATAAGAGGAATAGACAGAAACACAAGTATTTACCATGACTATGATAGATACCCATCTCGAGATTGGGATCCCACATGTATCATTCAAGTTATACAATTTTATTATTAAAGAAATGAATAAGCATTAGAACAACACGTTCACCAGCTTAGCCAATATATGCAGCTTAACACTCCATCATGTTGATTTACTAGTTATCAACAAACAATGCATGAGCACTACATGCAACACCATTAGGAACCTTATGACTATAGCCTGACCGTCTTAGCACAAATAGAATTTCATGACTTAGCAGTTAGAGATCTTTCATATGACATGCTTTAGAAATTGTTACCCCATCAAGAGACTCTCGTATATTATGAATGAGTGGATCATTCTATTTTATCGACTCATGCGTCGTTGTACGCCATCATTTATTAGGAATTAAAGTACGATCCTTGAACTTGATTCATATCTACCGTATCACATTTTCTATTACGTCGTGTAGTTTTCTTCTATAGTCAAAAGTAGGTACGATATCACAACTTAAATTTTCTAACTTCATTAAACCATAAAACTGTGTCTTAGTTAACTTCTAGAAAGGAATTCGGAAGGATATAGATTGTAAAGCCCCTCTACATTTTAGGATTTACTAGTATTGTCGATTGATTATGATAAGTTAGCTTCCATTAGAAGGATAAATGAGTGCCTCGTGAACAACCACTTTCTATTTAGATCTTTTGGGGTCCCTTACCGTGACATTGATATTAGGAGCACGAGACCAGCTATTACCTTCCAACAAATTGTATATTCAAGACCTAGACGAGTCCACCTTTATGTAGGCATATCATGTCCCACTCAAACATGTCCCCTTGTACTCTATTTTTATGATACGACTTTCAGGCCAAAAGACTGATTATAACCTTTACCGTAATATCGATATACTTTTCGACTACAATTAGAGACTCAACCTCCGCCAAACATATTATACAAAGACTTATTATAGTTGATTATATGATATCTTTTATTCTTTCATTTTGTGGATGAGATTAGTTAGCTATGGTTTTACTGTATTTACAGCTTATGTATACATACGAGGAATCCATATATTGGAGCATACTTCGTATATATATAGCTGGCCTGTCTACGTTCCTAGTCCTACATATTTTGGGACTGGGCGTTACATGTTTTTGTGGTGGCCCATGTAGGTCAAGATAAATTGTTTGGTTACTTTACCGTACCAAGCAAGCCTGCGTAATATGATTAGAGTTTAGGATTTCATTCACATACTTGACCTCCTTCCTCGATTCCGATTTCGAAACTCTCGCTTGACTCCATGATTTGCATCTTACTTGATCCCCTCTACCATAAATTCTTATCCTTCTTTCGTGCTTGATATTGGTTAGGAAGATACCCATACTAGGTAGACATGACCCATTGTTCCATCACACCATTAGTTTAACTCTTGTAAGTTGGGTAGAATGCCTTACGACCTAACCTTCCTTATGGCCTTAACTAAGTCTTAGACCAGTAAACAATAGGACGACTGTATGGGAACCAACATAGGACATGACTTAGATTCTTAAGGAGTTTGAACTAACTCTACTTTTATCAATCATAATCTCATGTGTCTATGTTTTTACCATCTTGAGCAAGGTTGCTACAATAGCCTAGTTTTGCAAGCTCATTCCTTATCGAGCTTGTCCATAACATATTTTATTGGGAGCGCTCCCACTAACATATTGTTTCATCAAAATTGGTACATTATGGTCTGATCAACCTAATGCACTTGGTTCTCTCTCTTTACTCTACGTGGATTTAGATATAGCTAACAATGTACTAGCCCTTTAGGATCTCATCCACGTTTACCTTGACAATCCCTTTTTTTAAACTATTCAATCGCAGTTGAAAACCATAATTGTATTCCATCGTATCTTTTTAAACCCTTTATTGCTTTCGTCTTTCACCTATTTTTCAAGGACGAAATCACTCGTACAGAGCATCCCTTTTAGTTGCCCTATCACCAATGGCCATGTGTAGTTGGCCATTACCAACCAGCGACTATATACTTGTCTTAAACTATTCGTCCTTCCCCTCGATTCTAAATATACTATTGTGACCTTCCAATCACTTGAATTCAAGAATGATTCAAATCATTCCCTTAATCGTGCCTCAACAAGACAACTAGCATCCCCTCAAGGAACCACACCTCCCAAATTTCTAATTTTCTCTTGATATACTCAGTTCCATACTAATCTTTTATTCATGTTTACCTTCACTTCTTAACCCCTAATCTCGCGTCAGCTAGCAACCCTCACTTCCCAAATCATATTCGTAATTTATCCTCCTATTTATCTAAATCACAATTTTCAAATGCATGTTTTCATTAATTGTCGTTTCCTTGCCTCGCCCAATGATTTGATTGTGCTTCCTTATCGATATACCCTTGTACCTTCTCATCCCCCCCAATTATTCTTAATTTTGAGGACAAAATTCTTGTAAGTTGGGTAGGATGTAAACCCCTTAAATTTCTACTATTTTTTATTTTATTTTATTTATTTATTTTGTGACGGCAATTGTACGATGAGTGCGAATACGTATATGCGAGATATATTTTCGTTTATAAAGTCTTTTATTAAAGATTTTCTTTATTGAGAATACTTTTCAAAATAGTAAAAGGTGAATATTTTTACTTAAACTTACAAAATACGTCATGATTGCCAAAACTTTATTTTTATTTCATTTATTAAAAAGAGCTATTTATTTATACTAGTATAAGTGAGAATTTAGAAATTATATTTTGTAAATAAAATATTACTTCGCATGAGAAGTACATATGTAGTTTCATTTTCGAAAGCAAATGGTAATTATTCTAATTATTTGCAAAAGGCATTTCAAAGATTTAAATATTTATTGGAATTTTTGGATTTAATTATTATTATTAATTATTATGACGATATTTTAAAATTTATGGATTTAATGTTCAAATCCTTTATGTTAATTAAAATTAAGATTAAGATTATTGATTTTTAAATAGATTTAACTTATTGATAAAATGTATCTAGATTTAATTTAGATTGAATTGGTTTTCAAATCTACTTTTAAATATGGGATTACCCGATGGAGAATTTAAAAAAATTTCCTAGTTCATATCAATCCAAGACACCACCTCCTATATAAGAAGAGGCTCCTTCGCTTTTCCCATAAATTCCACAAATCCAACTATCTCAACAATTCACACCTTTGTGAGTGCATCGTGTCTGTGTCCAATTCCTTCCCGTGTCAGCCATGACGTCCTCGGGTCCGACCCCGGGTGTCTTTCCAATAATATCTATCCATGTACCCACAGTACATCTCGTGTCCGTGTCGAATACCCCGACACGGACCAAAAATAATCAAACTCCCTCGTCCCTGCTTATGCTACCGCCACATCCCGGCGGCCCTCTTCTCTGCCGCCTCTCATTCCCTGTCCCAGCCAAACTCCCAACAAACACCCCGCTGCCATCACCCTCTCACCGCGACCTGACACCATTGCCATCACCGCTACAGTCCCTCCCATCCGTCACCGTAGCCACCCGCCACCAGTACAGTACATCCAATCACACCACCATCGTCAACACAAAACCCATCCCCCGATCTCGGAACTCGTCCCTGCCATCACATCCGTCTACCACCCCTTCATCTCCTCCTCCTCATCATCCCAACCACCACCGCGGCCACCGCCGCGGCAGCCCATGTTCACCACCAAAATCCCCCAAGAAATAAAAATACACATCCACCACCTACACCCTTAACCTCGGCTTGCCAACCGCCCGGCCAATTTTGGCCCTGCCACCGCCTACCAACCCACCGTACACCAAGAAAAACAAAAGAAAAGAAAGAAGAAAGCTCCACCATCACCCCCACATACCTCCGCCACCAGACCCGGTCAGGACCACCCCTCCCGTCAACCGAATCCCGTAAGCGGTACCAACCTTCACCGTCGAGCACCCGGCTCCACCTATCCAGATCCTTCGGCTCACAAGCACGTCCCAACCAGACCTGGACAGCTAACGCCGTCGACCTCGTGCGTCGCCAGATCCAGACGCCTCCTTGCCAAGCGCTGTTCTCCGAACCACCTCTGTGTACGCAGGCATGCGCTCCCTCCACCGCCGGTTAGACCTTCACGCTTTTTCACCTCTAAACGGCAGCGCCGGATCGCTGGCTCGATCCTACGATGCCAATGCTGCTACCCGTGCCCCGACGAGGCTCCTCCTCTCCACTCTTGGTAAGACTCTCTCGTCCCTCTTCACTTCACTTTTTTCCTCACTGAAAATTTTCCTTCCTTGTTCTTCACTCTCTCTCTACCTCTCGCTCTCTCACTCTTTCTTTTGTTCTGTTGGTTCTCCCTCAAACTCTATTTTCTTTTTCTTTTTATTGCTTTGAAAGCTCTGTGGGCTCTCCCTGTAGGAACGAAGTTGTAATGCAGAATACTCTAGAGGAGGGGTGAATAGTGTAGGCAGCAGAATATTGCTAATTAAAAATTTGTTAGCGGTTAGATCACAAAAATAATATCAATAATCACAAAGTAATAATTGTAAAGAAAAGAGATCAGAAGGCAAACGCAAATACAGAGATTTATACTGGTTTTCCTGTTGTGAGGACTAGTCCAGTCGGAAGAACTCTAGCTTCCAGTTGAATCCACTATTGGAAAATCTCGCAAGTTTTTATACGAAGTCCTTGCAACTTCTACATACGCGAGCTTTGATACGAAGAACTCGACCAACTTCAGTTTTGAAGAGTCTTTCTTCAATCAAGCCTCTGATTACAATATCTCTGAAATCTTCTAGACCGCACCGTACCGACAAATTGACTAGAGAATTGTAACTGGCTTGGGATTTGAAAATGAAAGCTTTTTAGAAAACTCTTTAGAAGAAACGTAAGCTTTAGAAGAGAAGAGATGAAAGTGAATGAGTGATTTTAAACTATCAGAATTCCTCTCTATTTATAGTTTTTCCAAAGACAGAACTCTGGCAGAATTCTATGTAACAATCCGCAACTGAAGGGAGACCAAGTTCAAAAACCAACGTTCATATTACGTTCACCTTGGCCGTTCTCTGGCCGAGTTCTGTCTGGGTTGGTCATAAATATTTTAAGAAACTATTTTTGGGTCTTTTTAAAATCCTTCAGAAGCCTTTGTAAATAAGAGATGTTTTTCAAAACATAGGTCAATTTTGAAAACGATTTTGGATAGCCTATTTGCTAGTACGACTTGGTGTACAATGTATTCCTAGACTCAATAAAAATAAAAGTTACATTGCATAAAAAAATACAGTCTCGAGTGGCAAACATAGCTTCGGTCTTGAACGACTAGATATCCAATCTTGATCAGTGTCCAAAATGTCTTGAGTAAACATCTGAGTTGTTCCGTATATCGAGACTGAGTTTGATCAATTATTAAAATCAGGTTTGACCATGACCAATGGGCCAACAATCTCTCCCATTTTGATAATTGACAAACCTTGACCGATATAACATCTTTAGTCTTTATCAAAACAAAAAGTACCGATGTAATGTACAAAAAAAATGTACCTGTAGATTGTTCATATCCTGTATTCTTACAAATCGAAGATGTTAGATCTTATTTCTCTCCCGTTGTCACTTAGCAAAATAATTGCAAAAGAGAAAGCTCCCCTGCAATATATACGTAAGTAACAATCAGTCAAGAAACACAAATCTATGGATATATAAAAACATTTATCACATGCATGGTATGAATGTCACAGACAGGAAAGAAAACGTGATAAGCAGAAAAAAAATTTCACAGGCAGTTTAAATGGAAGCATAAAAAAAGATAATGCTAGAAGAAATGCTAAACTGAATAAAATATGCTGAAGAAAGCATATAACATGTCCATCAGACAAACAAAGTCACAATAGAAATCATAACCAAATAAGAGTACTAATACTAGCTTGAAATGTCGAAGCATTTCCAAGTAAACAAAGACAATAACATCAGTCTCAAAATTACGACAAATCATATATCATCCTCATCGTCATCATCATCATCTACAGTGCCAGCATGTCCACCATGTCCGGATGGACCAGCTCCAGATGTGCCAGCTCCAGAGGTATGTGGAGTAGTACCAAAAGTATGATACCAATGTAAGCGTTCCCTAGCTGGAACAAAGAGTAGACCGTCTCATCATCAATGCGGTAACCAGATACAGAATGGTCTCTAGGAAGACAGCTAGCAGAATGACCCGTCTGAGCAAATTTGAGATCGAAAAATGAGTTGGCAATAGCCTAGAACCGAGTCACATCACAAAACTCATGTTCCCTGGAAGTGTCAACAAAAAAAGTCTGCGAATCAGAGAGGTGCTAATGAATAGCCTCAAAAGTCATAGGGTAAGTCTGAGGAGGAACATGTGCAGTAAGAACAGGTGAAGAAGGTGGAGGAGCAGTGGCAATACTACGACGAGAAAGCTTGAGAAACTTGGGCTCAGGGTCCAGAGCGCAAGTGGATAAGTCTATGTCAAAACGCTAAAAGATGCGAGAGATAGCATCGCATAAGAGAGATTGTGTTCTCTTTCGCGACATCTACCCATCATCTGGATGATAGCCTTAGGGGCAGAAAAAGGAATCTCCTTAAGAATGTGATATAGGGCAGAAAGTTCTAGTACAGTAACATCATCTTTCGAAGTAGATTTCGGAAGAATAGTGGAATAGATGATGCGATGTAACTCGTAGTTAAACAAGTTCAAGTTATTTGCCTTAAACTTTCCAGGACGAGCACGTGCTGGCGCACAAAGCTCATTCTTGAAACTAACAAAAGTCATGCCCTCGGGAAAGACGAAGTCGGTGATGTCATCGAGCGGGGCACCTTTGTTTGGAATACGAAGGATTTCTGCTAGCAATACATCATTGAACTCGAATTTGATCCTGCCAACATAAGTTCTTACGATAAAAGTGTCTAATATGAAGTTACAATAGAATAGTCTAAGGGCATTAGAAGCAATAGGGAATTGTATGGTAGCGAGATGGTGTAACCCTAATGCCTCAAAGAAAGGACGGTGATCTAAAAATATAGTCCATTTAGTCAGAGCGCCTGTGCATATAGTACGCATGGCAAAGTCGGCATACCAAAGCAATGCTTGGTCATGAGTTTTGAAGTAAAACTCATCCGACACGCCGTCACCCGATTGGACCGGGGAAAAGAGGGAATCCATGTTCGGATCAGAAGGCGATGCCTCTTCACTAGCATTGGTCTACTTCCTCTTGAAAGGATTGAATCCCTTAGGCATTCTTTTCCAAAACTAAGTAACCCTAAGAATTTGAAAGTGGTGGAGGGAAGGAGTTATACCTTTCGAGAATCAAGTATGTTGTAGAGGCCGCGATTCTTCGCACGAATCCAAATTTTGGATGGAAATCTCCACGTAGATTGAAAGAAAGAGAGTGGAGAAAAGCTAGGGTTTGGGGGTTCTTCGGCTGTTGCTGCTGCTGTGATAAAGTGGTTTGGAAGAGATGAATAGGAGAAGGCCTCGGGTTCTGACTTAAAAACGTATAGCACCAACAGAACTCTGGCTGAATTCAGACCGATCTTGGGCCGAATTTGCCTAGGGTTCTCCTGGTTTTTTTTAAAATTTGTGGGCCACATCCTTTTCATCAACTCATTTCAAATATTTAATTCAAAATTTTGTAATTTAAAACTTCAAATAATATAATTAATATTATTTTATAAATTAATTTTCTTTACTCAGTATTTGTTTCAGATTAGTTGTAGGAGTACTGTTCCAGCTAACGGGAGTTCATCGAGGAACAATTAAGTACCGCTTCTTTTCGACCGTAGTCGTGGTGACAGATAGACTCTTTGTAGGCTTGTTTCAAAAATAGTTATTGAGTATTGAATAAACTAATTGATAAAACTAAATTAATTAATATTATTGACATCTAAAATTCCTAATTCTTGACGTAAATAATTGAAACGATCTTCTGCGAGAGGTTTTGTGAAAATGTCAGCCAATTGATTCTGTGTGTCTATGTATACAAGGTCTATATTTCCATTTTGTTGATGATCTCTAAGAAAATGATGTCGAATCTCGATATGCTTATTACGAGAGTGACATACTGGATTCTTCGTCAAATTAATAGAACTAGTGTTATCACAGAAAATGGGTATGTGTGTGTAATGTAATCCAAAGTCTTCTAAAGTTTGCTTCATCCACAAAATTTGTACACAACAACGTCCTGCGGAGATATACTCAGCCTCAGTTATCGATAATGTGACAGAATTTTGCTTCTTGCTAAACCAAGAGACTAGGTCTTTTCCTAGAAAATGACATGTGCTGCTGGTACTTTTTCTATCTACTTTACATCCGGCAAAATTAGCATCAGAATAGCCGGTTAGGTCAAATGACGTGGTTTTAGGATACCATAAACCGACAAAGGAAGTGCCTTTAAGGTATCGGAAGATACGATTAACTGAACACAAATATGATTCTTTAGGATTGGCTTGAAAACGTGCACACATGCAAACACTTTAATGTCTGGTCGAATAGTAGTTAAGTACAGTAAGCTACCGATCATATCTCGATACTTACGTATGTCGTCGGGTTTGCCTTATTCATCAATATCAAGCTTGGTTGAAGTCGCCATTGGAGTGGTAAGTGGTTTGACTGCTTCCAGGTCGAACTTATTTAATAGATCTTTTGTGTACTTTGCTTGATTTATGAACGTTCCATTGTTGGTTTGTTTGATTTGCAGTCCAAGAAAGAATTTCAGCTCTACAATCATGCTCATCTCAAACTCATTCTGCATACACGTTGAAAATTCTTGACAAAGAGATTCATCAGTGGATCCAAAAATAATATTATCTACATAGATTTGAATCAAAAGATGATTTTTATTCAAAGATTTTATAGACAGTGTAGTGTCAATATTTCCTTTTGAAAAACCATTATCAAGTAGAAAAGAGCTTAGATGATCGTACCAAGCACGATGAGCTTGTTTTAAACCGTATAAGGCTTTCTTCAACTTGAAAACATAAACAGGATTTTTGAAATCAATAAAACCTGGAGGTTGAGCTACATAAACTTCTTTTATAAAACCATTCAAAAATGCGCTTTTAACATCCATTTGAAATAACTTAAAATTATAAAAACATGCAAATGCACATAACATGCGAATGGATTCTAATCTAGCAATTGGGGCATAAGTCTCATCGTAGTCGATACCTTCTTCTTGATTGTATCCTTGGGCTATGATTCGAGCCTTATTACGAGTCACTAAACCATTCTCATTCAGTTTGTTTCGGAATACCCGACGGGTACCAATGACCGGATGATCAATGGGCTTGGGAACAAGTTCAACTTGATTTCGTTCGAATTGGTTTAATTCTACTTGCATAGCATCTAACCAAAAATTATTACTACATGCTTCTTTCATATTTTTGGGTTCAAGTTGTGAAACAAAATTAACACAAGAAGCTATATCTTTATTAGAGAAACGAGTACTTACACCCTTGGTAATCTCACCAATTACCAAGTCCTTTGGATGATCTGCCAAGAATCTCATCTCTTTTGGCATATCCTCAGGATTGCTAGTTCCGGCTTCTTTGCTTGAAGACTCAGCTGGTGCTTGGTGTGAAGGTTCTGCATCTTTGTAGGAAGGTTTTGTAGTAGCTGTACTTGGTGTACTCACGTCTTCGTTATCGTCATCGCCTAAATGTTGATTTAGTTCATTAAACTTGACATTAATTGATTCTTCGATGATCATGGTTCTTTTGTTGAAGACTCTGTACCCTTTGCTCTTTGCTGCATAACCTAAAAAGATACCTTTCTCGGCCTTTTCATCAAATTTACTCAGGTTGTCTTTAGTATTAAGAATAAAGCATTTACAACCAAATATCTTAAAATAAGAAATAGTGGGTGTTCTATCAAACCATAACTCATAGAGAGTCTTCTTCGATATAGGTCGAATCAGAACCCTATTGAGAATATAGCATGCTGTATTGACAGCTTCAGCCCAAAAGTGTCTAGGTAGACTAAACTGGTTCAACATTACTCTAGCCATTTCATATAGAGTCCTGTTCTTACGTTCTACAACTCCATTTTGTTGTGGAGTCCTGGGGCAGGAAAACTCATGCAAAATAACCGTGTGTCACAGAATTGTTTGAACTCTGTATTCTCAAATTTGCCGCCATGATCACTACGAATGCGAGTAATCTTGAAACCTTTTTCATTCTGTACTTTCTTACAAAAGGTGACGAATTCTGACAAAGTATCGTTCTTGCGTGCAAGAAAATATACCCACGTATATCTAGAGAAATCATCTACAATGACAAATGCATATAACTTACCACCTAGACTAGCAATTCTACTAGGTCCAAATAAGTCCATATTTAACAATTGTAGAGGTCTAGCAGTACTTACAGCGTTCTTGGATTTAAAGACGGATCTGGTAGCTTTGTTCTTTTTACATTCGCTGCATACTGTATCCTTCTTGAAAGATATGTCCGGTAAGCCGCGTACCAACTTCTTTGTGGATAGTTTTGAAATTGTGTCCATATTTGCATGACCGAGTCTCATATGCCATAGTTGACTCTCAATACTCTTGGCCATCAAGCATCTACCTGCTTTGTTAGCATCTTCTAACTGATAGAAAACATATATGTTGTCTTCCCTGATACCTTCAAAGATAGTGCTACCAGTTGAGCTATCAACTATAGTACATTTGCCTTTGACGAAGTTAATGCCATAACCGTGATCAGCTAAATGGCTTTTGCTGAGCAGATTATGTTTTAACTCGGTAACTAGACATACATCTTTAATCACATGATAGGGAGCCTTACCAATGTCACCGATACCGATTATGTACCCTCTTAAATTATTATCGAAGGAGACGTATCCTTCTTTATTCTTCTTCGACAGTGTTACAAATAATGATGCATCACCTATCATGTGCATGAGAAATCGCTGTCGAGGATCCATTTGCTTCTAGCAAGTGAAGGGCGTTCCACTTGATCGCAAGCCATCAAGCATACATTTGCTGCGTCATCCGATTGTTTGTCTTCTGAGTCGTTAACTTCGCTCTCATGTCATATGCTTGTATTGGCATACTTTCTTGATGTAGATCTCTTCAGGTAGCCTTTGTCATATTTGTTACTTTTTTTGTTGAGGATGATGTTGTTGGACAATCTTTCTTTATATATCCTTTCTTCTTACATCCGTAGCAAATAGGATCTTCCACGTTGTTATTGTTGTTGCTGTCCTTTGTTCTTCTATTGAATCTCATGAACTTCTTGAATTTTCTTACCACAAGAGCTTGATCTTCAGAGTCAGAGTCGCTGTCGTTAGAATCATCTTCGACGGTTCTTCTATGTTGAGCCTTGAAAGCGATCGAATTCTCTGACTTCTCCTTTGGTGTAGCATCTTCAAAGTCTTGACGTTCCAACTCGTGAGTGAGTAGCTTACCCATGAGTGTTTCCAGAGACATTTTGAGAGGTCGTTTCCTTCAATGATTGTTGTAGCCTTTGGAATTCAATTCTTTGTGAGAGCTCGTAAAAGTTTGTGAATATTCTCATGGTTACTGTATTCCTTGCCTAATGAAGACAAAGTATTTACAATATCCAAGAATCTCGTAAACATCTGAGTGACGGATTCATTTGGCTTTATCTTGAATGCCTCATACTCTTGAGTAAGTCTGCTGATCTTTGACTCCTTGACTTGTGTTGTTCCTTCGTGGGTTACTTCGAGAAGTTTCCATACTTCATTTGATGTTGTGCAAGTCGACACCCTGTTAAATTCAGTTCTGTCTAAGGCACAAAATAAAGCGTTAATAGCACGTGCGTCAAGACTGGCCTTTTTCTTTTCATCCTTAATATATTTATCATGGGGTTTATCAATTAAAACTCACTCAATAGTAATACGAGGAGGCTTTTTGTTGCCATCAATAACTATAGATCATAAGTCCAAATCAAGAGATTTTAAGAAGAAACTCATTCATGTTTTCCAATAAGTGTAGTTTGTGCCGTCAAATAGTGGAGGTCTGTTTGTGGATTGGCCTTAACTTGTGAATTTCACAGTTGCCATGTGTAATGTTGTAATCTATATAACAATTAAATATAACTGCAGTTTTATCTTACTTTACCTGTATAACCTGCTTTGATACCAATTGTAGGAACGAAGTCGTAAAGCAGAATACTCTAGAGGGGGGGGTGAATAGAGTAGGCAGCAGAATATTGCAAATTAAAAACTTGTTAATAGTTAGATCACAGAAATAATATCAATAATCACAAAGTAATAACTGCAAAGAAAAGAGATCAGAAGGCAAACGCAAACACAGAGATTTATACTGGTTTCCCTCTTATGAGGACTAGTCCAGTCGGAAGAACTCTAGCTTCCAGTTGAATCCACTATTGAAAAATCCTGCAAGTTTTCATACGAAATCCTTGCAACTTCTACATACGCGAGCTTTGATACGAAGAACTCGACCAACTTCAGTTTTGAAGAGTCTTTCTTAAATCAAGCCTCTGATTACAATTTCTCTAAAATCTTCTAGATTGCACCGTAC
Organism: Iris pallida; assembly: GCA_029216955.1. NCBI lineage: Eukaryota > Viridiplantae > Streptophyta > Magnoliopsida > Asparagales > Iridaceae > Iris > Iris pallida. Next base: position 11,472,875 of record JANAVB010023800.1, read on the forward strand.
CGACAAATTGACTAGAGAATTGTAACTGGCTTAGGATTTGAAAATGAAATCTTTTTAGAAAACTCTTTGGAAGAAACGTAAGCTTTAGAAGAGAAGAGATGAAAGTGAATGAGTGATTTTAAAAGATCAGAATTCCTCTCTATTTATAGTTTATCCAAAGACAGAACTCTGGCAAAATTCGGGCAGAATTCGGACATAATTTTATGTAACAATTCGCAACTGAAGGGAGACCAAGTTCAAAAACCAACGTTCATATAACGTTCACCTTGGCCGAACTCTGGCCGAGTTCTGTCAGGGTTGGTCATGAATATTTTAAGAAAATATTTTTGGGTCTTTTTGAAATCCTTCAGAAGCTTTTGTAAATAAGAGATATTTTTCAAAACATAGGTCAAATTTGAAAACGATTTTGGATAGCCTATTTTCCAGTACGACTCAGAGTACAACATATTCCTAGACTCAATAAAAATAAAAGTTACATTGCATAAGGAAATATAGTCTCGAGTGGCAAACATAGATTCGGTCTAGAACGAGTATATATCCAATCTTGATCAATGTCCAAGTGTCCAAAATGTCTTGAGTAAACATCGGAGTTGTTCCGTATATCGAGACAGAGTTTGATCAATTTTTAAAATCAGGTTTGACCATGACCAATGGGCTAATACTCCCGGGAAGAGCAAAACTTTGGTACTTTCTCATTTTACATTTTAATCCTAATTTACTTTTTGTATGTGTGTTTTAAGCAAGTAGCACCAGACAATGACAGCTATTATTATCATTATTATTAATAAAATTATACTATTATGTTTTTATCATTTGTAGGTTACTTTGTTAATATTATTATTATTTTTAAATCTTTATTTTGATATTGTTGGGTTTGAAAGTTCTTTGGGCAGGTTCTGTTATATTATTATTAGTGTACACTATATGTATTACAAAAGTATACCTTACTATTTAAAAGATTTTTACACTATTATAATTATTTTAGTTAAGTACCCTTATTTTGTTTTTTGTTTTATTTCCAATTATTTTAACAAGAATTTTGGTCAACTAATTTCTTAGAAGCTACGTTGTGGCATACAAATATAGTATTTAGGTTTTATGTCTATAGGTAATTTCAAAGCTTGATTAGATATGTTATGATAGTATTTGTATATATATATATATATATATATATATATATATATATATATATATATATATATATATATATATATATATAGTCTTTAAATAAGATATAGTTTCTCTACCTAAAAAAATTCTATTTTAAACAAACGTAGAGTTTTTTTTTCATGCCTAAACAATTTTTAATTTTTGTCCTAAAATTATTTTGGAATATATATATTATTATTTTATAATGTCCTATATGAAGCTTTTGACCTACAAAATATATTTCGACCAAAAATTAAGTTTTGCCTTAAAACAATTTTCTATATTTTAAGGATTTATCAAAAAATGGTGATAAAAATATAGTTTTTGAATATTATAAATAGTTTTCGAATACGTAAATATATTATCTATCCAATTTCCTTGGATTTTCATTATGTCCATGACTAATCCCATTATTCTCGTTCCCTTGTCAATTCTGTACTTACCCTATATCATCCCTAGCTAATCTGACCGTTCTGAACCCGATAGAACAGCTTATGCCATAATCGGAGGTTGTCTTGCATAGTTGTAACATCAAACTTCGTGCCATCATGATTATCGTACCACACCGGACGTCACACCAAGCAAGATACCTTGCCATCAGCTATTTATTTTACTTTAGCTCATATTCATGCATTTATTCATTATTTACTTTTTTGCAAAATAAACTGTGATATATGGCTTAATTAGATAGAATTTTACTGTTTAGTTATATTTTCTGCTATGTACTATTTTCAAACACATTGGACTTAGATTTTAGGGACACCCATTCGTGTGTTGCATTCGTAGGCCTTGACACATTTGTACCATGTTGTTGTGAGTCACATATAGAACTCAGACATGCGTGACTGGCTGGCCACCAGTACGTATAAGGTCGTGCGATAGGATTAACTGCTAATAGAGTTTGTATGCTTAGTTTGACTTAGCGGTTAATAAAGGTTATACGTGTTGTGGAGACAACATAGTAGGCATTGGACGGGGAGGACATATCCTTAGCGTATGGGCTACTTTACACATATCCCTTGTGAACGTATGCTCCACCGGAGATGCGGGTTGACGACCCCTTATTTACTGCTGGCCACTGACGTTCGTGGAACGGTTATGCCTGAGGCCCCTGTTGCCCAAGGGGGGACCATGCCGATCCCATTTTTGCCAGGGCCCATGCATTGGAGGGTGTTCTTAAAACGGCATTCACTTAGAATGGTTAGGCACCCATATCCGTTAGGTACGAGTACTCTTGGTTTAGGTACTTATATCTGACCGTGGCTTGGAACAATAACTTGTTGCAGATTAGTTTGCCACATCTTGTCCTTGTTTGGTTGTAGGTGTGGCTTACTACTCCATGAGAAGGTATTGAACCTTGTTGGGGTCCGGATACCATATTGGATTCATGACTTGGAAAGATACTTCATCGTGGGTTAGTGTGCCATCTTCTGTCCTTATTTTGTTGGGGGGATAGTACACTAATTCAATGGTGTGTATTGGACTATGTTATAATCCAATTGACTTATTTATTGAGCACTTTATATTCGGTTTATATGGCATGATATTGTGTATCTTGTTACGTCCCTCTGAGGACCTGGTTATCTCTCCAGGTGTGTGTTCTTATCTTTCGCAGGTATTCTAGCCGAGGTTGTGATCTTCTCATTCCCTTCGTAGATGACGTATCTTGGATCTTTCTTTGCTAATCTCGACACTTCATTTCATTTTCTATGTATTCTTCCCTTACTTATTGGTAGTGGATTTGTCTCCGCCCGACATATTGTATAAATACTTATTATAGTTGATTATATGTTATCTTTTATTCTTTCATTTTGTGGATGAGATTAGTTAGCTATGGTTTTACTGCATTTACAACTTATGTATACATACGAGAATTCTATATATTGGAGCATACTTCGTATGTATACAGCTGGCATGTCTACGTTCCTAGTCCTACATATCTTGGGATTAGGGTAATACATGTAACTAGGCTCGTCTCGAGAGCTGCGATGTATTTCAACTGGTCAGGCGCTTTGCTATTGTCCGCCTCATCACCCTCGACCATAAATACGGACCTTGTGTGTGGATGGGTGGAAGGGACAATAGATCCTTCGCTCTCTGGCTCAAATGTCCGAGCCTCGTCATCCTGAGGATAAACTGGGAGGTTGTAGTCTTCTTCAGACTCATTGCGGTTGCTACCCCCAGTCTGGTGGCTAGCTGCACCTGTGAAGGCATCCGTATCATATGGCTCCTCCTCAGACTGGAATGCGACGTTGTCATGCATAGGGGGAGGTTGGCTACCCCCAGCATCTGACGTGGCACCCAAGGAAGATTTGGAACGTGTGCCTTGGAACACACCTATGCTGGGTACCTTTGCCTTACTATTCTTGGGCCGCTTCTTGGGCTTGGTGGCCGATACGGGAGGGTTCTTGGATGACTTCTTGAGGGTTTTAGAACCCTGTGCCGTGTTGCACGAGGTGACACATAGTTCATCTTCTATCTTGCTCGTCGACCCCCTGTTGAGTCTCTAACGTGCAGTCGACGTAGGTTGAAGTCTTTAAAAGACGGAGCACCTCCTCGGTGGTAGTACAACCGCATGTTAACAACACCAGTTGATGGTAATCTGGATATAAGGATGCCTTGATTAAGGCATACCCTGTAGTTCCCCACTTTCGATAGGCGATGGACTTCATAATATGCTTACGCCGAGTCGGATCGGTCTAGAACTTAGATGGCCATCTGACTCGATCGCTGAGCTTGGTAAACGATAACACCTTGCGGCATCGATCAAATCGATTTGGACGAATGTTACGACAATCGACCCAACTAATGGAATGACTTTGGTTGGAATAAGTCCTAGATGTAGCGGGCTGCGTCTCGACGAGTGAGCTCTATATAAGAGTTCCTTCGATGGGACCGGACCGCTGTATGGTTTTATTGGAGCTTTTGCCGCTTGGTTTTGATGAAAGTGCTTTCGCGTCATTTTTTGAATGCAATCTACAAATTTTGAAGCGAAGGAATAAAGAAGGAATCCTAACTAAGTGTTGGTGCCACTGCAGGAGCTCGCGTAACTAAAGCTTGACCGTTGCGAAGTGCTTCGACGGTCGGCGCGATAAAAGAACTTGGTGAGTGATTCGGCCCCTTCTTTTCTACTCTGTCCCGGAAACAAAATTCCTTTGCCTCGAATTCATTCAAATCGACAATGCCAAGTTAAATGCATGCCAATCCACTAAGGTTAAAAACTCGAAAAAAACGTATCGATTTAGAGTAATCTACTCTGAAAATACAAGTTTCGCACATAAACGAGAAAGTTTAAGGTTATAGTAAAAAGATAGACTATTTAACGTGCTGCAAAATAATATGAAACGTCGAACGCGGGTTATGATGCCTCGGGCAATTTGGTGCCTACGGGACGCTAAATCGGGAGTACAGCTTTGTGAAAAATGAATCGTTGCATGAGTTGGAAGAAATGACAATGTTGTTCAATACTGTCTGTGCTATACAAATCTGTTTGCATATATTAAACTGTTCAGGCATTGACATGGTCATGGACAACTTGTGCACAAGTTTGATTTTTTTTAAATCGGTATCCAGGGCATTAGTATCTAATTGACCTAGGGGGAATGAATAATCGTGCTTCGGCACTGATGTATTGCAGGACCGTCAGTCAGGCTTGCAACCTAGACTGAACGGGCCGAAATGCCGTTGACATAGTCCCAAGTGGTGTGTAACACCAGTGACCGCACATATAAGATAGTAGCAAGCTCACCTATTGTCTTATGCAGGTAGTAAGTATTATCTCTATTTTTATGCAGGTACGAGCACGGCCGGGTAAGAACTGTGATAAATTGCTATGTTTTACTGTATGCTTTATTACTTCAAAGATGGCTATCGATATGAACTGAATTCATTTAGTTCTAAATAGAAAGACAACTCTAAAGCATGTCTACCTTAATAATTAGAGTCGGTTTAGACGAGTGGGTTCGTCTAGTCCACTTAGCAAGTGTGCTAATCCCCTCCCCCAATTCCTCAGGTGTGACGGGAGATCTAAACTGAAGCTGAAGTACAGAGAGGCATTTTGAAGCTCTTCCTATACTGAAGTATTTTGAAGCCAATTAAATCGAAGGCTTATGTATAAAAGGGCGAATGTATGGAACGACAAGTGTTAGTACAGGCAGCTTGTCGAGTATGTTTCTTTTGTTTTCAATCAATAATAGCCGCAACGACATCCAATATAATTACGACTTGCACTTTGTTGCAATCTATGAATGAAAAGCATATTTCGATCTTCCTATACTGCATCTTATATTCTGATGTGATTTGTGATGTTTCATCTTGGTGTTTCAATATAATAATCAACGTAACGTTCTTGCCTTGTACGAGTGCAATTCCAGACTCGTACGTCATCACGTCTTAGCGAGGACGATCGATTCAACATAATAACACCGGGGACGAACAGTTTTTCGACTCAGGGCGTGACATACCCTGTGCCGCTGATTCTTTTTCTCCTTGGGATAACACCAGGGCTTCCGTCGTGAAACCTCTATTGTACGTGCAGGGAAGCTGCACGTGGGTACGATCAAAGAGGGTCTGGCGAGGCAGACTCCTATCATGCTTACAGGAACGCTGCTTGCATGAGTCTCTCTCTACGAGATGCACCCCTTGGCTTGCATCATGCACAGGAGTGCTCAAGCAACAAAGGGGTTCAACTGGTCAAGGCATTGGAGCATGGGGACAAGTCTTGTATAACTTTCCATCGGCAGTGCGTGTGACTGTCAATGCGGGCCTTTGGTCGGTCATAGGTGCGCTACGTTTGTTGCACGAGGCATGTACTGCCTTAGATTTCTTCCAACTACCCCCAGCGGGTGTATAGTATTCAAAATCCAATTGAGGCTCGCCTGATTGGAAGGCGATTCTGTCAAAGACGGAGGATCTTGCCGGCAATGCTCCCGTCGTGAGGGGTTGAACCGGCACGAGCTTCCTTCGACATTGTGCCTTCGTCAGGCCCGCCATGGAGACACCGTCTTCCTCACTATACTTTTCCAAGGTGGGAATCGAGCGAGGAGATATGGTTGTAGCAGCCAAAATCTTCTCCGGGGTTTCGGCGTTGAGGGGGTTTTGGTTCGCAGTTCCCTCCACCGTGCTGCTCGTCGCAGCCGCCTTGAGTCTCCAGATACATCGAGTCTTCTTCTATTTTACAAACTGCTTCGAAGGATTCGACTTCTCATCTGAAAGGAGATTTTTAAAAGCTTGCTGGTCGAAGCGTACAACCAGCATCTCCCGGGAAGATCCCAGCAAGTTGTCGTCAGATTGTATCACCGTCTTCTCATTAGCGGAGAAGGTAGTCCCCAGCAGAGTCACCGTTTTGTTCGACATCACAAAAGGTTGAACGAACTTTTTGTTTATTGAACGTAAAAAGACCTATTTACAGAGAAAGAAGTCATAAACAGGATATTCTATGTACAAGGGAAAGAGTTTCTGGAAAAGTGTGACAGTAGAGATCGAGCACTGCAGCGGCTCTTTTACTCCGTTGACGATCTGACGACGGGTTGAACTTGCTCTGACTTTCTGATGCCTTTGATGGAACTCTAGGGTTGCAGATCAAGAGGATGCCTGGAGGTGGAGATTTGATATTCGGTGGTCTCCCCTCTTTGGTGAAGGAAAGCTCCTTCTATTTATAGGGGAAGAGAGCACATATGCGATGTGCATTGGGGTTTTGATAAACGCTTCTGCCTTGTTCAAAGCAAAGGAGTTCCGTAAGATGAACCCACCTAAATTCAATGGTCGAGCAGAGCCTGATGTGATAATGGGGTGGCTCGCAGAGATTGAGGACTTATTTAATCTGCTTAACATTGAAGGGGCCTAGAGGGCAACATGTGCGGTATTTCAGCTACAACTAAGGGCAGACTGGTGGGCATCTAAGAAGCAGGAAATCTACGAAGCCAATACCGACACCACGATTTCCTGGAAAATGTTCAAGGAAGAATTTCTTGAGTAGTACGTTTTTTGAGCCGTCCGTCGTCAAAAAGAAAACGAGTTCATGACGTTGCGACAAGAAAATATGTCAGTCGATGATTATGACTCGAGCTTCTCGAAACTGGCGAAGTTTGCCGGTGCCTTTCTGCCCAACAAGGAAGCATGGTGTGAACGCTTCCAACCAGGCCTAATTGACAAACTATGAAGGGACGTCATGAATCAAAGGTGTCAAACCTACCGCGAATCCTACCATGTCGCTCTCGATAATGAGCATGTCTTTGGCCGTATGTCGCAAAGAGTCGTGTCTGTCATCCGTAACCACTTCAACAAGCGTCCTAACGTCGCCGGAGGATCGAGAGTATCAAAATGTCTGAACACATTTGATAACCGAGGCCATGGCGGACAATATTGTAGCAGATGCGGTAGGCGTGGGCACCAAACAACCGATTGTGTCACGAGATCTTGCTACAAGTGTGGCGAGGTAGGCCATATAGTTCAACATTGTCCGAAAAATGTTCTGAATCAACACAACCCACCAAGTAACGTTCTGAATCAATATAAAGCGCCTACCCTACAAGGCTCAAATGCGGTACCCGTCAACCCGCAAAATCAATGCCATGGAGCTCAATGCCGAGTTTATGCATTAACTCGGGACGAGGCGTTCGCGTCTGATACTGTTGTATTAGGTATATTAATCTACAAAAATATACCTGCTCGGGTTCTATTCGATTCGGGTGCAACGCATAGTTTTATATCTGCTGATTATGCGAATGAAAATAAAATAACCATGCAATCACTAAATATGGATATTGGCATTAGCACTCAATCGGGAGTCGATATGCCTGTGAACTTTATTTGTAGAGATGGCCACATTTGCATCGGAGGAAGAAATCTATCATTGGATGTCGTCGTACTAGATATCAAAGAGTACGACATAATCCTGGGCACGGATTGGTTGGGCGCTTGTCATGCAACGATCAAGTGCGCAGAAAAGAGAGTGGTGTTTTGTCTTCCTGGCGAGACAGAGTTATCATATTCGTGCGGTACGATCTCGAAGACGGCAATGATGATATCGACAATCTCCGTGAGGCGTATGTTGCGTTCTGGCTATACGGGATACTTGGCATCAGTTCGAGACACGAAAAGGACAATACAAACACAATACAGACTGATGTTGTGGCAGATTTCCCCGACGTTTTCCCTGATGAGATGCCCGGGATGCCGCCGGATCGAGAAATAGAATTTAGCATCGACATGTTTCTGAATACACGGCCGATATCAAAAGTGTCTTACCGAATGGCTCCAGCAGAACTGAAGGAACTGAAGGTGCAATTACAAGAGTTGCTAGACCATGAATTTATTCGCCCTAGCGTCTCTCCGTGGGAGCTTCCGTATTGTTTGTGGAGAAGAAGGATGGATCGATGCGGCTATGCATCGACTATCGTGAACTCAATAAGGTGACCGTACGGAACAAGTATCCCTTGCCACGAATTGATGACTTGTTTGACCAACTACACGGCACATCAATATTTTTAAAAATCGATCTTCTTTCAGGCTATCATCAATTGAAGATCAAGTCTAATGATGTAACAAAGTCTGCCTTCCACACTCGATATGGTCATTATGAATTCCTAGTCATGTCGTTCGGTTTGACGAATACCCCAACTGCTTTCATGGATATGATGAACCGAGTCTTCCGACCCCAAATCGATAAATTAAGTCGTATTCATCGACAATATCCTTATCTACTCAAGGAATCGAGAAGAGCATGTAGAACACTTGAAGACGGTATTAAAGTCTCTGCGTAAAAATAAATTATATGCCAAGCGGAGTAAATACGAGTTCTGGATGAGTAGTGTGACATTCCTCGTACATGTAATCTCTGCCAAAGGTGTCACGGTGGACCCAAAGAAGATTGAAGCGGTGGTAGATTGGAAACGACCTACCTCGGCTAGCGATATTCGAAGTTTCCTGGGCTTAGCGGGCTACTACCGAAGATTCGTATGGAGCTTTTCCAATCTAGCGTCGCCTCTGACTCGCCTCACCCAGAAGGAAGTATTATTTGAATGGAGTGACGACTGTGAATCCAGCTTTCAAGAGTTGAAGCAACGGATCATCTCAGCTCCAATCCTTGTACTTCCAGATGGTCCAGAAGGCTTTCAGATATTCAGCGATGCATCGAGAACTGGCCTCGGGTGCGTACTCATGCAGAGAGATAAAGTCATCTCCTACGCTTCATGGCAGTTAAAGTAGCACGAGAAAAATTGTCCAACGCATGACCTAGAATTGGCGGCGATCGTGTTTGCATTTAAACTCTGGCGGCACTACCTCTATGGTGTTGCAGAATCTACACAGATCATAAAAGCCTAAAATACTTGTTTACGCAATGAGAACTCAACTTACGGCAGCGACGTTGGCTTGAATTCATAAAAGATTATGAGCTAACGATCGAGTATACGCTGGACAAGGGAAACGTTGTAGCCAACGCGCTTAGTAGAATGTTTATGGGATCACTGGCCATAAATAATAAGATACGGCGAGACCTTGAAGCGATGGGTATCAAACTCGGAATTGAGTATCGACACCTGCACCTAGCTCAGTTGAAGTTAGGGACGAGCCTGCTTAGCAAAATAAAGACCGCACAGAAGGACGATTTATTCCTGATGAAGATACACGAGAAGATTTCAACAGGAAGGGCGACTGACTTTGCGAAAGACGGAGACGGGACGATGCGACTAAAAGAAAGGCTCTGCATTCCTGAAACTGTCGAACTCAGAAAAAATTTTTGACGGAGGTACATTATGCGAAGTACTCGTTACATCCTGGCAGCACCAAGATGTACAAGGACTTGCGCACAAGCTTTTGGTGGCACGGCATGAAGAAAGACGTGGTTGCTTTTATGTCGCAGTGAATGACATGTTAGCAAGTGAAGGCAGAACACCAAAGGCCAGGCAGAGAGCTGCAGAACCTCGCCATTCCCGAGTGGAAGTGGGACAACATCTTGAAGGATTTCAATATGGGATTTCCGAAGACGCCGTTGGGGAATGATACGATTTGGGTCATTGTTGATAGATTGACCAAGTTGGCTCACTTCATCGCAATTAAAGTAGGAAGGAGCGTCGATCGGTTAGCATAAATCTATATCGATAAGATTGTTCGACTGCACGGGGTACCGGCCTCAATAATTTTGGACAAAGATGGACGATTCCTATCACGTTTTTGGACGAGTCTGCAAGCGGCGATGAGGACCAAACAAAATTTTAGTTCTGCGTACCACCCCCAGACAAACGGTCAGATGGAGATGGTAAATCAAATCTTAGAGGATATTTTGCATCTGTGTGCGATCGATCTAAAGACTAGTTGGGATACGTATTTGCCGCTTGCGGAGTTTACGTATAATAATAGTTATCAGTCGAGCATTCAGATGGCTCCATATGAAGTGCTTTATGGGTGGAAGGGTCGTTCTCCAATTTGTTGGGACGAAGTCGGAGAGCGACAAGTGCTCGGACCGGAATTGGTGGAGCAGGCCATCGAAAAGTTCCGCTTGATACGAGATAGACTCCTTATCACACAAAGTCGACAAAAGAGCTACGCAGATCTTCGTCGACGACCGCTAGAATACTTGGTTGGGGACCATGTGTTTCTGAAAATAACGCCCATGCGTGGTGTGATGCAGTTCGGCATTAAAGGCAAGTTGAGCCCGAGATTTGTAAGCCCCTTCGAGATCATCGAACGAGTTACAACGGTTGCTTATCGGATCGCACTACCTCCTACCTTGGATGATTTGTACAATGTTTTCCACATCTCACAACTTTGAAAATACGTGCACAATCCAAGTCACGTGGTTAGCTTCGATCAGTTGGAGCTACGTACTGACTTGTCTTACTCGGAGGAGCCTATTCAAATTTTGGACCGTAAGGAGAAGGTATTACAAAATCGGTCGACGTCCTTGGTCCGTGTGCTTTGGCAGAACCATTTAGTTGAAGAGTCGACATGGGAAACGGGGACGGAGATGAAGGAGAAGTACCCTTCGTTGTTTGCCTAATTTAAGGTCAAACACTTGTTCTGAAGTTTCGGGACAAAACTTTTTCTTAGTGGTATATTATATAGTGCCCCGCTTTCGATAGGCGACGGACTTCATAATATGCTTGCGCTGAGTCGAATCGGTCGAAAATTTAGATGGCCATCTGACTCGATCGCTGAGCTTGGTAAACGATAACACCTTGCGGCATCGATCAAATCGATTTGGACGGATGTTAAGAGAATCTATCCAACTAATGGAACGACTTCTGTTGGAATAAGTCCTAGATGTAGCGGGCTACATCTCGGCGAGTGAGCTCTATATAAGAGTCCCTTCGACGAGACTGAACCGCTGTATGGTTTTCTTGGAGCTTTTGCAGCTTGGTTTTGATGAAAGTACTTTCGCATCGTTTTCTGAATGCAATCTACGAATTTTGAAGCGAAGGAATAAAGAAGGAATCTTAACTAAGTGTTGGTGCCACTGCAGGAGCTCACGTAACTAAAGTTTGAATGTTGCAAAGTGCTTCGACGGTCGGCACGATCAAAGAACTTGGTGGGTGATTCGGCCCTTTCTTTTCTACTCTGTCCCGTAAACAAAATTCCTTTACCTCAAATTCATTCAAATCGACGATGCCAAGTTAAATGCATGACAATCCACTAAGGTCAAGAACTCGGTAAAAATGTATTGATTTAGAGTAATCTACTCTAAAAATATAAGTTTCGCACATAAACGAGAAAGTTTAAGGTTCTAGCAAAAAGATATACTATTTTACGTGTTGTAAAATAATATGAAACGTCAATCATGGGTTATGATGCCTTGGGCAATTTGGTGCCTATGGGACGCTAAATCGGGAGTACGGCTTTGGGAAAATGAATCGTTGCATGAGTTGGGAGAAATGATAATGTCGTTCAAAAATGTCCGTGCTATACAAATCTGTTTGCATATATTAAACTGTTTACGCATTGGCATAGTCATGGGCAGCTTGAGCACAAGTTTGATTTTTCTCAAATTTGTATCCGGGGCATCGGTATCGAATCGATCTAGGGGGAATGAATAATCGTGCTTCGGCAGTAATGTATTGCGGGGCCGTTAGTCAGGCTTGCAACCTAGACTGAACGGGCCGAATGCCGTTGAGATAGTCCCAAGTGGTGTGTAACACCAGTGACTGCACATATAAGATAGTAGCATGCTTACCTATTGTCTTATGAAGGTAGTAAGTATTATCTATATTTTTATGCAGGGACGAGCACGGCCGTGGTAAGAACTGTGATAAATTGCTATGTTTTTCTGTATGATTTATTACTTCAAAGATGGCTATCGATATGAACTGAATTTATTTAGTTCTAAATAGAAAGATAACCCTAAAGCATGACTACCTTAACAATCAGAGTCGGTTTATACGCATGGGTTCGTCTCGTCCACTTAGCAAGTGTGCTAATCCCCTCCTCCAATTCCCCAGATGCGTCGGGAGCTCTAAACTGAAGCTGAAGTGCGGAGAGGCATTTTAAAGCTCTTCCTATACTGAAATATTTTGAAGCCAATTCAATCAAAGGCTTATGTATAAAGGAGCGAATGTATGGAACGGCAAGTATTAGTTCAGGCAGCTTGTTGAGTATATTTTTTTTGTTTTCAATCAATGTAGCCGCAACGACATCCAATGTAATTACGACTTGCACTTTGTTACAAGCTATGAATGAAAATCATATTTCTATCTTCCTATACTGCGTCTTATATTCTGATGTGATTTGTGAAGTTTCATCTTGGTGTTTCAATATAATAATCAACGTAATGTTCTTGCCTTGTACGAGTGCAATTCCAGACTCGTACGGCATCACGTCTTAGCGAGGACGATCAATTCGGTATAATAACACCGAAGACGAACGATTTGTCGACTCGGGGCATGACATACCTTGTACCACTGATTCTTCTTCTTTTTGGTATAGCACCAGGTCTTCCATCGTGGTACCCCAATTGTACGCACAGGGAAGCTGCACGTGGGTACGATCAGAGAGGGTCTGGCAAGGCAGACTACTATCATACTTGCAGGAACACTGTTTGCTCGAGTCTCTCTCTACGAGATGTACCCCTTGGCTTGCATCACGCACAGGACTGCTCAAGCGACAAAGGGGTTCAACAGGTTGAGGCATCGGAGCACGGGGACCAGTCTTGTATACTTTCCATCGGCAACATGTGTGACTGTCAATGCGGGCCTTTGGTCGGTCATAGGCGCGCTACGTTTGTTGAACGAGGCACGTACTGCCTTGGATTTCTTCCTACAACCCCCAGCGGGTGTATAATTCAAAATCCAATGGAGGCTCGCCTGATGGGAAGGCGATTCTGTCAAAACCGGATCTTCTTGCTGGTAATGCTCCCGTCGTGAGGGGTTGAACCGGCACTAGTTTCCTTCGAAATTGTGCCTTCGTCAGGCCCGCCATGGAGACACCGTCTTCCTAGCTATACTTTTCTTGGGTGGGAATCGAACGAGGAGATTGTAAAACCCCTAAATTTTCTACTATTTTTCTTTTAAATTTGGTAATGATTATTTTTTTTTGTATTGTAAGTAGCGTAGTTGTATTATACGTCGCACGCGAAAATTCATTTTTCGAATTTGCTCGACGAGTGCGATTATGTGCGAGCGTACATATTTTTAGAAAAATATTTTTTCTATTTTTATTATTTCAAAATAATATATGCAATAATTATTTTTAGCTATCGTACCAAAATTTTTAAGTTTATAATTTTATTTATAAAAAGCCTTTGGTTTATAACAGTTATTAATAACAAATAATATTCTTAGTGCATACATATATTTCATAAATATTTTATTAGTTTTTTAAATAAATTTGTAATTTTTGAAATTTATTAATATTAATATTTTATTACTCAAAAAGATATTTAAGAATATTTATTATTTTTGAAATTATTATTATTGGCATTTTTGGAAAATATATTTGGAAATTATTGTGGCCATTTTAAATCTTGATTTAATTTTATGGATTTGATTTAAATAGTATAGAAGTAGAATTTATAGATTTAAATTGGATTTTGATTTTGATTTGGATTTGATTGATTTTAAATTAAGTAGCAAATTATCTATTTTTGGGTCTAAATATTTCCAATCCTATCCAAATAGGAATTCCCACATCCTATAAATAGGCAGGTACTCCTCCATATAATTATTTCACAAATTACTCCAAAATTTCACAACCCAAGTTTGTGTATCGTGTCCGTGTCCCCTATCCCCATCCACCATTTATCCCCTTATACAAGTACATTGATTTTTCCTGCGTCCGACAACTCTGGACGTCAAAACCATTTCGTGTCTCGCAGGACACCTCTCCCGACCCTCTTTGTATTGTCGAACACACTCGACGCAATCAAATCCCTAACCTAGTCCTACCTTAAACTCTGCCTCATGTTCCCTCACCAAGCCGAATTCCCCACGAACACCCGCGGCCATCATCCCCTCATTACCCTCACCACGACTCCACCACCCGAACCACCAACAGCTTCGGCCAACCCCGTCATCGTCGCGTCCAGCCCCTAAGTCGATCTCCTGGCGACCCGTTCCTCCTCCCTAACCGTCACCCGATACCACCACGTGGCCGCCATCATCTTCACCATGCCCTCTACCGACTGCAACACCATTGTTCGACACGACCCCCGTCGCTGACCAGCGTCGCCTTCCCTTCCCGTTGACTATAAACTCCCATACCGGCTCCCCCTGGCCAGCGCCACACCACCGCCACTAGTTCTCCTCCTACGCCTCCAAGACCAAGACACAGCCACCACCACCAACAATGAAACCACCACCGCCACCATGACCCACCAACCCCCTTCGCCACCACCAGCCAAACGGCCGCCACCACCATCGAGAATAAGAAGGGAAATTAAAACCCTAAACTCACTATCCCGACGAGCCTGCGCTCCGAGGCAGCGCTCAGACTTAGCCTCAGCCTCCGCGCCCAACCACCGCCGCCTGAGCCCCTCCGCGCTTGGCCTCGCCCACCGTCCAGCGCCGCGGTCGCGCTGAGCCGGCCGCGCGGAACCGTCGAAAACCCACCATTCCTTTCCTTCCGAACCCAGCTCCTCCGCGACCGCCGCTGCAAGCTTCGTCACTTCTGCCTCGACCTTCGTCGGTGTCCTCTCCAGCCGAGCGACAGCTTCGGCGAGGCCACGGTCGCCGGACCCGAGCCCTCTCGATCTACTCTCCAGATTCTTCTCTTCCCTCCGCGCCAAGCCTCTGCACGTCCGTCGGCGAAGCCGCATGGTCGACGACCGCTCTTCTCCTGCTCTTTACTGCTCTCCCTCTCTCCCACTCTCGTTATCTTCTCTCTACTGTCTCTCCTTTTCCCAGGTTTCTTTTTTTTCCCAAATGGCTTCTCTCTCTCTTTTCTTCCTTTCCCGAGAAGAAGAGGAATGCTCAATTAATGAGCATAGAGGAAACATTATGTATTAGTTTTTTTATTATTATTACTAATGTACTAGTGTCAGAATAGGTAAGTTTGTAGTATTATATTTTCTTTGCAAAATCAAGACCGGTAGTAGAGTAGGTATTTAGTATACTAACTACAATAGTGTATATATATAGTTATACTATCATATTTATTAATTATTAGTAATATTTATATACAATGATGTCCTAGTCTTTAAAAATATTTATTGTGACCACTAAAAATATAATTCTCCCCTTAGAAATCATATTTTTACAAACTTAGGGTTCTTGCCTAAAAACGATTTTTTTGACTTTAAGTATTTTTCCTAAAAAAATTTAGACTCATAAAAACTAATTTTCAGGAATTATAAATATTTTCTAAAATTCGTATATATAATATTTATCCAATATTTCTTTGATTTTCTCTTGTCCGTAACCAATCTTCCTATCCTTTTGCCAATTCTTTCCTTCCACCCGTTGACCCTAACTAATTTGACCCTTCTGGATCCAATGGAACTGTCCATACCACCACCCAAGGTAACCTTGCATAGTTGTCGCACCAAAGTCACAGTTCGTGCCACCTTGATCATCGTAGCACACCAGGCGTCTTACCAGGCAAGACACCTTGCCATTTGCTGTTTATTTATTTTAGCTCAAATTTTATGCATTATTCATCATTTTCTTTATGCAAAATAAACTGTGATACATGGCATAACCTGTTAGAACTTACTGTTCATTTATATTTCCTGCTATGTATTAGTTTTCTTACACATTAAACCTAAATTTAAGGGACCACCTTTGTGTGTTGCATACATTAGCCTTGACACGTTGTACCATGAAGTTGTGTGTCGCATGTACAACACGGACATGCATGACTGGCTGGCCACCGGTGCGTATAAGCCATGGATAGGAATAACCGCTAATAGAGGTTGCATGCTTAGTTTGACTTAGCGGTTATAGAGGTTTTCTGTTGTGGATACAACATAGTAGGCATTGGACGGGAAGGATAATTCCTTAGCGTATGGGCTTCGATGTACTTTCCATTGTGACCCAGAAGCTCCGCTGGAGATACGGGGTTGATGACCCATGATTACTGACGGCCACTGACGTTCTACAGAACGTTATGCTCTTACTGATGGGGCCGCTGGTGCCCCAAGGGGGGACTATGCCGATCCTATTTAGCCAGGGTCCATGGGCAGGAAGGATTATTCTTAACTACATTTCACCTAGAACGGTAGGCTACCTTATCCGTTAGGTACGAGTACTTTTGATTTGGGTACTTGTATCTGACCGTGGCTTAGAACAATAACTTATCGCGGATTAGTTCGTCATATCTTGTCCTTGTTTGGTTATAGGTGTGACTTACTACTTCGATGAGAAGGTATTGAACCTTGTTGGGGTCCGGATACCATATTGGATTCATAGCATGGAAAGATACGTCACCATGAATTAGTTTACCATCTCCTGTCCTTATTTGGTTGGGGGATGGTAACCTAGTTCAATAGGTGTGTATTGGACCATGTTATAATTCAATTGAGTTATTTAGTTGAGCAATATTTATTCAGTTTATATGGCATGATATAATGTGTCTTGTTACGTCCCTCTGAGGACCTGGTTATCTCTCCAGGTGTGTGCTCTTGTCTTTCGCAGGTGTTCTAGCTCTAGCCGTGATCATCGCTATTTCTTCGAGGATGATTGCCCTTTGGTCATCTTTGCTTCGCTCGCCAAAATTATTCTTTTGTATATCATGTATTTCTTTTCATAGTTGGTAGTGGATTTGTCTCCGCCCAACTACATGTACCAATGACAATTCATAGTCGATTTTATGATATCTTTTATTCTTATATTTTGTGGATGAGATTAGTTAGTTGCAGTTTACTGTATTTTACAGCTTATGTATCCATACGAGGCCTATGTACTTCGTATGAATACAACTGGCATGTCTACGTTCCTAGTCCTACGTATTTTGGGACTGGGGCGTTACAGAAATATAGCTGTAGTAGCCAAAATCTTCTCCGGGGCTTCGACGTTGAGGGGGTTCTGGATCGCAGTTCCTTCCGCTGTGCTGCTCGTCGCAACCGCCTTAAGTCTCCAGACACGTCGAGTCTTCTTTGATTTTATGAACCGCTTCAAAGGATTCGACTTCTCATTAGAAACGAGATCTTCAAAAGCTTGCTGGTCGAAGCATACAACCAGCATCTCCTGGGAAGATCCCGGTAAGTTGTCGTCAGATTGCGTCACCGCCTTCTTGTTGGCGGAGAAGGTAGTCCCCAGCTGAGTCACCATTTTGTTCGACATCACAGAAGATTGAACGAACTTTTTGTTTATTGAACGTAAAAAGACCTATGTGCCGATATGGAAGTCCTAAATAGGATATTCTATGTACAAGAGGTAGAGTTTCTGGAAAAGTGTGACAGTGGAGATCGAGCACTGCAGCGACTCTTTTACTCCGTTGACGATCTGACGACGGGTTAAACTTGCTCTGACTTTCTGATGCCTTTGATGGAACTCTAGGGTTGCCGATCAAGAGGATGCCTGGAGCTGGAGATTTGATATTCGGTGGTCTCCCCTCTTTGGTGAAGGAAAACTCTTTTTATTTATAGGGGAAGAGAGCACATATGCGATGTGCATTAGGGTTTTGAAATATAAAGGAATCTGCTGTCATTGCACGGTAGAGGCTTCTGCGGAGCTGACACATGGCGGAGATTGAGATTCCCCTCAATCAAGGTCTCTTATGGTTATCAAAATAATCGAAGGAGGAGGCACGTGGCGTATGCCGATTTGCTTGTTCGGATGCAGCCTAATAAATCTTGGAATTTTATCTTAGATTTGGATTCTGATTAATCCTAGTCTAAGATTTAAAACAATTTAATAAGATATCAATCATGATTAACCCCAATCTTATCTTTGAGAGAGTAGGTTTAAGCAAACCGACTGGGTAGGATTATGCTTCCTGCGCCTTTGGCAAGGTCTGAGTATTGCTTAGACCGTTCTTTTGGAGACAACGGAGCTTCTGTTCTTTCAGGCGACAAGTGGACTATACTTTGAAGACGACGGAGCCTCTGTGCGTATGAGCAACGAGAAGACTGTATTTCAAGCGACAAAATCACTTTGCTTTAGGGCAACGAGTAGGCTTGTGCTTCAGGTTGACGAGGTTATTGTGCTTTTGGAGCGGCAGGCGGACTTGTGTTGGATGCAATGGTATCTCCCAAGTCTCTGACGAAAGGTAATTGAGCTTCTGTGTCGGAGCAGAGTGCTGCGTCGTTGGAGTTGAGGTGGTGTGAAAACATCACCATTCTGCGCCTGAGGTTGGTGCAGGAATGTAGCTGCGCCTCTATATTGAAGGCATTGGCTTTGAAGTCTTCTTTTGAAGAGCAATGAATGACCGCTATTTAATGAACAACTCCCTCTTAATTGCCACCATCACTTGGGGAATTTCAAGTGGTCCTAGGATAGTCTACGACTTAGTTGAATGAACTTCATTTAATAAGGTTCATCGTGTTGTGTCCTAGGTTCATCCTATTAATGTGGGAACTTTGACCGTCGGCCATATGACATGCGTTTTGGACCACTCCCGCCCTATATAAAGAGAGAGTTTCTTCTGAAGAGTCACGTCTTCTTCTTTTTCTTGTCCTTCAACACCATACTGGATCCAGACTTAGCTTCGAGCGGCTGTTGGCCTTGCATAAGTCAGATTTTGGTTGAAGATTCCTTCGTTCAAAGGGGCTATGCCTTCGTAGAAGAACTGTTGATGAGCCTCGGAACGTTCTGGAACGCTTCTCATGAAGAGTTCGAACCTGGGCGACGCCTTGGAGGTCTTCGAGGTCCTGACGGCCTAGTTTGTGGGTGGATGGCCAACCCGAAGAGCCACAGGTTGTGCTCTGTCCTGTCCATTCTGGGCTTTAAGACCTTCTGCGCCTTCTGGAAATCCGAGCTAATTGCTGCTTCAGGAAGTTCCTCTCTTCAGCCGATTAGCTGATGCGCTTTTGGAAGGTTGCGCCTACAAGAAAGTCAGAGTACGCTTTAATGGAGATCAATATTCCAGTATGCATACCAAGAAGAGAGGGGGCTGCGGTTTGACGAAGACTAAACCCCTTGTAGACTCCTCTAGGCTTTGCTGAATATGTAATGGATTATTGGTAAAAGAATATGGTTGGTTCTTTATATGTAGCCTTGATTAATTTGTACTAGACCTTTGTAGACATGATAATAAAAGAAATTTTTTTCCATATCTTCTGTTTTGTCTTTTTAACACTATGTCTGCACAGTTTGTATTATTTGTGCTGTGGTGGAGGAATACTTGTCAGCTGAGATTTTTTATACTTCTACAGTACTTATTTAACTCATTTATGTGTTCTTCAAGTAATTCGCTAAAGGCATTTTCTAACTAATCGAATGTAAAATTATCATAGAGAGGGTTTTCAGATACCTTGTCGTATGCCATTAGACAGACATTTGCACTACCGCTGGGTCTGTCCTCCACATCTGACTTACTGACCTCACTTTCGTGCCAGATGCTAGTATTAGCATACTTCCGACCAGTTGTATCTTTTCTGCTTGATCTCGATCGGTCGTATGGACTACTTTTCTTCATTAGTGGATAGTCCTTCATATGCCCTAACTTCTTAACCCAAAGCAAATAGTTTATTCTTCGTTGCTTTCGTGGATGTCCTTCTTCTTCGGTTTTATCGCTCAAACTTCGTGCAAGAATGATGACGACAATCCTAAATTATTGTAAAATATTGTCTAATGGTAAGTGAGGTAAGCAATGAGTCAACAGTTGATGAATTTTCTTATGATGACCTATCAAATGCCTTTCATGATCTATTCGATGACTATAAGAAAGTTCTTGATAAATACAACTAAGCCAAGAAAGTATGGGATCGATGGCACCTCTAGGGGGGGGTGAATAAAGTGTAGCAGAAGTAATGTACCCAATTAAAAAATTAATGCTGGCAAAGTCTAGTAACGACATATAATCAACTCAGTAATGTAAAGCAGTAAGTAAATAGGGACAAAGAAGCAATACGTCGTCACCGGGATTTTATACCAGTTTTCCTCTGAGAATACTACTCCAGTCTCGAGTACTCCTGCTTGATATTAAATCCACTCTTTGAATAGAGGTTACACCACGTGTTTTACTCCGAAGGACACGCCAACTACTTACACCGTCGTATTTTTATCCGAAGCCTACGAACAAACTTCAATACTATCTGAAAAGCTTTTATACTTCAAGCTTGTACAACTCGAACACTTCTAATCCGAACACACCAGCACTTAGAAGAATGTGAGTTGTCTTGGAAATATGAAGATTAAAAAGCTCTTTGTAATAGGAAGGCTTAGAATGAATAGAGAAGATGAAGAATAAGATGAGTGAGTAAAATAAAATTAAATTCTATTCTCTATTTATAGATAGTTTTGAACCAGAGTTCGGGCATAACTCGGCTAGGGCAAATGTTCAAATTTTTTAACATTGGAGATCCAAAAGACTAGGTAGTCATTCTGACTAGGAGTGATTTCAGGTGGCCGAGTTCGGTCCGAGTTCGGGTAGAGATCGGCCCGAGTTCGGTTACTAGGATATCAGGGTATATTTTGGTTCAGAAAGGCTTTTGGATGTTGGTTTTGTTTGGAAAAAGATGGTTTTGTTTTTGAGGGGATGATATTCTAAATGCCAGTGATATCCGACTCACAAAATAACCTAGACTCAAGAAATAAAAAATACAGAATAAATTTGCAGAAGGTTGCTTGATGAGATCGGCTGTGGTCATCTATAGTCTTCTTGCTTTACGTATCGAAGTCAGAGTTTTTAGTCAATTATCGAAATAAGGTTGATCATGGCTACATGGACCAATAATCTCCCCCATTTTGATAATTTGGCAAAACTACGATTGATACTTAACAAATGTTCAGCATGTTCGGGACTAGGTTGGTACGGAACGAAAGTAGCTTGTTCATTAGTACATTAGCTTTTTCATAAGCGTGCTCCCCCACAATAAATGACCAAGTCCTGTCCTCAGAATATTTGACATCTAGCAAAATATATTTCAAACCAAATTTTTTAGAGCTACATGTAGTAGTATTCATAAGTAAGTATCCATAGAATTGTGTAGCATAGAATTCTCCCCCGTTTGTCACATAATCAAAATGACAGATAAAAACAGATGAAAATTGATAGTGCATAAACTAGTTAGGCATAGAAGAAATCACATAACTAGAAATGCATACATAGAGTGCTAAACTATCTCAGAAAAAAGAAGAAGTAACTAATACAAGCCAAACTGATATATGAAACTGTCTCACATAACTAGAAATGCATTGAATAAGCATATCACTAATACATGAAAATAAAAAAGTAACTAGAACACAATAGTGACACTGTATTACTAAATGTTATCCTCATCATCAACAGCATCCGCTGCCCGAGAAGGGTTCCCGGACTCAGCAGTACGGTATGGATCATAGCGAGCAGCAGCAGGGTTAAAATAATGCTGAGGCTCCGGATCATCAATTCGATAACCGAACACCGAGGGGTCACGAACCATGGAAATGGAACTGCCAAGGTTGTGAGCAAAGCTGTAGCTAAAGTCCCACATGGTGTTGGTCATGGCCTAGAACTGTAGTATGGTACAGAAGTCCATTGATCAAAACTGATCCATAATCAAGGCCTGTAAGGACTTAAGGGTGACACCTGTGGAAGGATGTAAAGGACGGGAACTAGCTGATGGGT
Organism: Iris pallida; assembly: GCA_029216955.1. Taxonomy (NCBI): domain Eukaryota; kingdom Viridiplantae; phylum Streptophyta; class Magnoliopsida; order Asparagales; family Iridaceae; genus Iris; species Iris pallida. The sequence continues at coordinate 11,495,162 of JANAVB010023800.1, forward strand.
CAACAACAGGAGGAGGAGGTGGAGGAGCCTGCATTACTGGAGTAGGAGCGACTCGACGATGCATATAAAGAAAAGCAGGTGGAGCATCACGATGACAGTCATCTAGGACGATATCAAAAAGGTCGAGGATATATGGAAGATACATCGCGTGTAGAAAGTTTCGCAATTTCTTGCGACACCATTCCATAGCAGAAATGATCGTATTAGGTAGACTAAGTGGAATCTCAAAATAGAGATGGTAGATAGCACAAAGCTCAAGATAAGTGATCCTCATCGGTGGAAGTCTATTTAGGAATGATAACGGAAAATACCATCCGATGTAAATTATAGAAATAATCATTCAAATATTTTGTTTGAAGGCGACCTTTGGGACGTGGAATGCGTTCACATAACTGTAGAAGCATGAAAAAGTGCAGAAGGCGTCAGAAGCGCATGAGACCCATAAATATCTGTGCGCTTCAAAACTCAGACTGTGCATAAAGGAAACTTCTTTATTAAAATCATGTTTATAAAAGATCTATTATAGAGTCTTCATGGTAACATATAAAGACTAAGGCCTAAAGCACAGACTACAAAATGTGAGATCTTCAGAAGTGTAAAACCCCTCATAATTTAAAGGAATATTTAAATTATTTTTGGATTTTATTTAATTCTAATTTATTTTTATCTTATTTATATTATATAAAAGGACTATAGTCATGGTTTAGTTTGAATATGCAAGACGACTAGAAAGTATGACATTCCTAGCGTAGTCGGGTGCTTTAACTAGCATGCTAGCCATGTTAGGAATGCCATGGTCATATTGTAATCTCTTGCATGTTAACCATTCAAATTATGACAAAAGTTATATTTTTATTTAATTAATTAGTTAAGAAAACCTTTATGACTTTTTAGGAGACCAGGTTGCACCAAACCTTCCCAAACCTCCTCAAAGCCAAACCAAACCCTATGTAGGCATGTTGGGCGTTGATAAATATTAATAATTACATATATTTGTATTTAATTCAGATTTTGGATTGTATTTCATAGATAGAATTAATTAGCTCTATATTAGGAATGATATTTTTAAATCCTCAATCCAATCAATTGGCCAGCTCACCAAACAACCAAATCATGACATAGGGGACCCCCACCATAGATTTTGGCCAACTAACCTCCACCATGGCCGAACACCCCATAGGAAAAGGATTCCAACTCCTTTTCATACATGCAACCCAATAAAGCCCATATATATACATCAACTTAGCCCAAACCCTAACCCTAACTTAATTCCTCCGTTCTTTCCACCTCCATAGTCGACCACCCCTTTCCCTCTACATATTTTCGGTAGAAATTCTCCCCCCATAGCCTCCATACATCATCTCCTCTATTGCACATCTCTCCATCACGAAAACTTATCTCCTCCACCATACATCCCCCAAACCCCTCAAAACAAATCCTAAAAACTCTATCTTCTTCATCCAACCATCTATAGCCATTGTCAACCCTTTCATACTCACCAAAAGAGGATTAGCAAGCAAGGATAGCGAGAAAGGTGGAGCTTTGTCGAAGAGAAGTCGTCACAACCTCTCTAGCACGGACCTTTAGTAAGAAATCCAAATCTTTCCATCTCAAACCCTTTCTAGAATTCTGTAGAAAATATGTTATTAAATCTGTAAAAATTATATTTTGGGGGATTTTGTTATGTATAATAATCCATAAAGGTTTCATGAAATATAGGCGTAATATTCATGTTTCAGTAGGATCAAAATTAATCCCATTGTGAAGAAACTATGAGTTATTGGTGCCTATTCTCAAAACTGAATTTTATGTGTGTTTGTATACATAAATTAGGATTTTTAAGTATTTTTCCATAATTTTAGCAACTCAAATCTGGTCGAGAAAATTGTAGGTCAAAATAAGCTAATTTTGGGTAACCGGCTGACCTAGAATGTCCCAAACTTGTAATATAACTCAACCTTGTACCTCTGATATTATTCTGTGAAATAAAGTATTTTATTGCTATTTAAAATATATTTTTGGTTATTTTAGAAATTTTGAGTCATTAACTATGTTCCGGGCGAGTTTCGGGTAGACTAGCTGACTTAGTAATCAACCAGTCGTAAATGTCTTTAGAAATATTAATTCTAGAATTTTAGCGATAAATCTGTAGAAAATTAGTTTAAATATTATTTTATGATTTTTATATGATTTTTAAGTATGTTATTGATGTAGCGGCATAACCGACTATTTAAAAGTTAGAAACCCTAAAACTGTGTTTCGATGCCTCGTAGAACCTGTGTGTGATTGTATGGATCTAAATGGTTCCACGAGAGAGTGGATATAATTTTAATACATTACTTTGACTAATTAAGTCGTATCGTAAGTTTCGTAAGTAGTGAATTAATCTAGTTAATTAATTATCTAGGAGCGTCGGGTTTCGGAGGCGTGGACGCTGGAGCGGCGCTTCATATTTACAGCACGAAATCAAGCAAGATACCTTGCCACCTTACTCTGTGATTTATATATTCTTATTTTCAATTGTTATTTTCAGTATTACTTATTTGTTGATATTATAAAACTGTGCATCCAAGTCACACTTGGGTGCAAGCGACTTTGTCGGTCGTTTTTCTCGCTTTTATTTATTTTTCTTGCATTGGCTTAGTCTAGTGACCACCTCTTTATTGATGAGGTAATGGTATATCTCATGAGGCCTTGATACATACATTATCACGTGATGTGAGTCACATGTAGGACACGTACCCGCATAGTCGGCCGACTACCGATACGTATGAGACGTACGATGGTTAGTAGTAACTGCCAATAGAATTGCATACTAGTAGACTTGGCAGTTACTAGAGGTTTCTATGAGTCATGGATGTGACCCTACTAGGTATTGGGTGGGGAGAACAGTTCCTTAATGTATGGGCCACGTATGCACTTTTTTATTATTGTAGGTTATCTCCACTAGAGATATGGTCCTGGATCCTGATACTTGATTTCCTGTTTGCCTCTAAAATTTGAGGAATGTTACGCTTTGAGGTCCCTGGTATCCTAATGGGACCATACCTGAGTTCCTGCACCTGAGCCAGAGTGCCCATGCGTTGAAGGTTTGTTCTTAACTGTATTTTCACTATAGAATTGGTAGGCACCCTATTACATGCATTCCCTTTTACTCTCTATTAGATATCACAGATTATATGGTATGTTCTTTATGTATCTTGTTATGTTCCTCTGAGGACCAAGTTATCTCTCCAAGTATGTGCTTTGTGACTTTTGCAGGTGTTCTAGCCAAGGCCGTGATCTTCTCCATTTTTTCGAGGATGATTGCTCTTGGTTTGTCTTGCCATTTTTTCGATCCTTTCCTTGTATATCTTCTTTCATTTAAATTGGTTGGTAGTGGATTTGTCTCTGCCCAACTACATGTATGAATAAAAAATTCTTGAGTTGATTATAATATTATTCTTTATTATTGTGGATGAGATTTAGTTATCATGGTTTTACTGTATTTTACAACTTATGTACACATACGGGATTCTATACATTGGAGTATACTTCGTATGTATACAGCTGGCATGTTTACGTACTTAGTCAAGTATTTTGGGACTGGGACGTTATATGTTTTTGTGGTGGCCCATGCAGGTCGAGTTTGTAACTTCGGTTATGTTACTGTACCGATATGAGCCTGCATATAGGATTAGGATATAGGAATCTCATCCACAAGCTTGACTTCCTCCCTCAATTCCAAATCTCAAACTCTCGTCCGATGACCTTGACTTCCTTCTTCTTGATTCCTTTCACTGTAAATCTTATCTTCTTTCGTGCTGAATAGGGAGGTTAGGAGATAACTCATACGAGTATACGTGTTATATTCCTCAGTTACTCTATTAGTTGAGTAGTATGACTACAACCTACCACTCGTATCCTTGTAACATATTATTAAAGTGTAACAAAGTGACAATGAATATATGCTAGTGTAGGAGAGATGTTTACCTAGAATATAAAGATTTTGTAGCCCATACCCATTGGTCAACCAAGGCCTGATACAAGAACCAGTAGGACGACTGTATACGCAAGCACACCGGATAAGACTTAGATCATTGTGAAACTCGAACTATTTATTACTACTTTCAACGTATTCTCCCGTACTTATACTTTAAACTACCATGAATGACGACGCTATTTATAGCCTAGTTCTGCAAGCTTATTCTTTGTCGAGCTTGTTCAAGACATATGTATACTGCGGACGCCCACAAGCATATTGTCTAATTAGAATCAATGTATTATAGTCTGATCAACTATAGTGCACTTGGTTCGCTCTTCATATGATTATCCCACGTAGATTAAATATAGAGGTATCTAGGATCTCATCCGTGACTGCATTGATAATTCCTCTTGAATTACACATTTGCATTTGAATCACGTAATTGTATTCAATGACATCTTTCTTGAACTCTTTATTGCTTTTGCCTTTCACTGATTGGAAAGACGAACGCTCGTATTTGATAGATAGATACAGAGTATCCCCATGGCCATGGTAGTTATATGCACAAGTATAGCAACCAGCGACCAAGCCATATAACTACAACCTTGCCTAAAGTTGCTCGTCCTTCCCTCGACCCTAATACTAATATCGTGACCTTCTAGTCATTTGATCTTGAAAAATGAGTAGGATCATACCCTTGGGTAAACCACAAACCTAGGAGGCTATCTAATCTCTAGGAATCAATTATTGTGAGTTTCCAAATATTCATCTTGATTCTTGGCTTAACTAGCAACCCGTATTCCTTAACTCAAACCTTACTTGACTAGGCCCCCACAGTTTAGACAGAGAAGAATAGACCAAAACAAGGACAAACATTGCAAGGACTGTGGTAAACACCAATTCCAAGATTAGAGATTCAGCAGATGTTACTCTAGGTACAAAATTCTATTATCAAAGAAGTGACTTAGTATTAGAACAACACATTCACCAGATTAGCCAAAATCTGTAGCATGACGCCCCGTCATTATGTTGTATTAGTAATCAACAAGTGATGCATGAGCACTACATTCAATACCTCTAGAACCTTTGTGACTATAGTCTGGCAGGTTTGACACAAATAAAAATTTATGACTTAGTAGTTAGAGATCTTTCCCATGACGTGCTTTAGAGTTCGTTATCCTACCGATAGACTCTTGTATACCATAGACAAGCGGGTCATTCCATCTTATCGACTCAGGTACCACTATACGTGATTATTTCCATTTATTAGGAATTGGGGTACGATCCTCGAAACTGATTCACAACTACCCTATCATGTTATCGATCACATCGTGACTTATTATTACCAAAGGTCAAGGTACGATGTCGCGACTCAAATATTCCTAATCTCATTATTCCTAAAACTATGTCCTAGTCTCTAGAGTGAATAGATTGTAAGCCATTCTTACTTTTAGGAATTAGGGGATCACCGATTGATTGAGGTAAATTGGTTCTCACTAGGATGATAAATTAGTGACTCGTGATCTTTTGGTGTCCCTTACCATGACTTTGATATTTGGAGTGTAATACTAGCTGTTACCTTCCAACAAAATTCATATACAAAAATTAAACGAGTCCACCTTTAAGTAGACATATCATGTCCCACTCAAACACATCTCCTTACACTCTATTATTATGATACGACTTTCAAGTCAAAAGGGACTAGCGATAACCCTTACCATAATACCGATGTACTTTCCGACTGCAGTTAGAGATCCAACCTTGACTCAAATCTTTTGGCCAATATATGGTTGTGATCTACTCGAAGCCCTCTATGCACATGCCACTAGTGTGCCACTCAATAGAGGCCTCGTGTGCTACTTAAACACAAAAGTCACGGAAGGCGCATCTCATGACTTACAGAACCTATTCTACCAACCCGACGGGAATTTTGCCCAACCACTTGAATTTGAACCTATTCTACGTTATCCTAACCTAATAGGGATGGTTTAAAATTCCACAAAATTTTGTCTAGCCACTATAGATTTAAATCTATTCATGCAATCAAAGATTGAAGTCCAATTAGGGAACCTATTGAGACTCAGTTAAACCCATCATAGCCCATCGCCATATTGGGACTATAAAACCAAACTTGATGAAATAGGCCCTTACCCCTATTATGTAGGTCCCACCTTTTGGCTCACTAATTCTCCTTCCATAGATTTCGTAACTGCATCTCTTTGTAACCTATGTTATGCATCTCTCGGTACCAACTTGCTTCCGGATATACTTGACCAAGACCTCTCATACTGTCTTGACCAAACATAGTTAATATATGGGGCATATTAAATAGATAAAACCTAGACTTCCTATAGAGTCCGTGACTATGATTGGAAATACCTCATACTTCCATATACCTCCTTGGAATTTGACCTTCTTAGAAGACCTATTACTGTGCTTTTCCCGATTGACCAACTTATATAAGTTGGGTAGAACATTGAACTTATTATATTCTACCTCTCAGAATGGGATTACAATCATGACCGTTCCTCCGTCTGTATGGAATTTATGAAACGATCTTTTATTTTGCATTTTATATCCCTTTGCTCGTGCGTTTAGATAACTACGGTAACATATTGCAACCTAAATTCTTCAAGTCAATCATAGAATCATTTTTGTTTAAATCAAGAACAAAATTTTCGAGGCAAATAGATCGCAAGCCTCTCTAAGAAACATAAGATTTTGGAATTAGCAAGTGATTGGAAATGATTGGTTCCAATTAGACTAATAATTCAATGGTTCATAACGTCGACCCATATTCGTATCATTTGATACCCTCGACTATGATTTTGATAATTGAAGCACAACACTAGCCTTTTCCTTTCGACAAAGTTAACACTCACGAACTAGACTAGTCATGCTACTCACATGACATACATGTCCCATACAAACGAACTTTCCAGTGCTCCATTTAAATTACACAATGTGTATGACACATTTTTTTTCAAAACAAACCATAGAGACCCAAATTCGATCTATTCGCTTTCACCCATGCAAATATCGACCCATTCCCTTAACTAAACTGAATACTCAAGATCTATGCAAGACGTAGCACCCCTATGACGTATGCCTTCCAACAAGCAAGCACATGCCTCCTACAAAACACCAAACATCAGCCCACACATATTATTCGTTATGACTTATAGTTTTCAAAACACTTGTCTAATCATATTCTATAGCCTGGGTTCTTTAATTATCATCGATTCTCATCACTTGGCCATAAATTCTTCTTTCCTAAGTTTTCAAGCTCACTTTTTAGTTTCTCATGTTAGACATAGAACGAATCCTTCTAAACCGACACACCTTAGTATATTCAAACAAGAGGTCGCTACCAGCTTGTCAGAAGCATGACCCCTAGAGTGGCAATGTTTGATTGTAGTAACTTTCTTATAGTTGTTATTGACCAAGAACGTCATGGTGTTATCGAGGCTCACTTAGAATCCAAGACTGTTGTCAGAAGTGTCCATTATTCTCGTACCCCTCCCTAGAAATTGTCGTCCTCAAAGTCTTGTAATGACGACGATCTTTACGAGTGGCCAACTTCTATAAGTTGGGTAGAGTCTAGAAGGAAGCATACCCCATCTTGTAGAATATGAGGTCAATTGGGATTCCTATGACAACCACCCCTCCATCATTTCAAAAATTGAGCTACGATTTGACATACCTACTCTGCCACCGTACAAAATCTCGCATTCTTTATATTATGATTATTTTTAATTTCGAGGACGAAATTGTAATAAGTTGGGTAGGATGTAAAACCCCTCATAATTTAAAAGAATATTTAAATTATTTTTGGATTTTATTTAATTCTAATTTATTTTTATATTATTTATATTATATAAAAGGACTATAGCCATGGTTGAGTTTGAATATGCAAAATGACTAGAAAGTATGGCATGCCTAGCGCAGTCTGGTGGTTTAACTAGCGTACTAGCCATGTTAGGAATGCCATGGTCATATTGTAATCTTTTGCATGTTAACCATTCAAATTATGGCATAAGTTATATTTTTATTTAATTAATTAATTAAGAAAGCCTTTATGACTTTTTAGGAGACCCGGTTGCACCAAACCTTCCCAAACCTCTTCTAAGCTAAATCCAACCCTATGTAGGCATGTTGGGCATTAATAAATATTAATAATTACATATATTTGTATTTAATTCAAATTTTGGATTTTATTTCATAGATAGAATTAATTAGCTCTATATTAGGAAAGACCTTTTTAAATCCTCAATCCAATCAATTAGCCAACTCACCAAACAACCAATCATGTCATAGTGGACCCCCACCATAGATTTCGGCCAAGCAACCTCCTCCATGGCCGAACACCCCATAGGAAAAGGATTCCCACTCCTTTTCATACATGCAACCCAATAAAGCCCATATATATACATCAACTTAGCCTAAACCCTAACCCTAACTTAATTCCTCCTTTCTTTCCACCTCCATAGCCGACCATCCCTTTTCCTCTCCATATTTTCGGTAGCACTTCTCTCCCCATAGCCTCCATACATCATCTCCTCCATTGCACATCTCTTCATCCTTCACAAAAACTTATCTCCTCCACCATACATCCCTCAAACCCCTCAAAACAAACCCTAAAAACTCCATCTTCTCCATCCAACCATCTATAGTCATTGTCAACCCTTCCATACTCACTAAAAGAGGATTAGAAAGCAAGGATAGCGATAAAGGTGGAGCTTTGTCGAGGAGAAGTCGTCACAACCTCTCTAGCACGAACCTTTAGTAAGAAATCCAAATCTTTTCATCTCAAACCCTTACTAAAATTCTGTAGAAAATATGTTATTAAATCTGTAGAAATTATATTTTGATGGCTTTTGTTATGTATAATCATCCATAAAGGTTTCATGAAGTATAGGCATAATATTTATGTTTCGGTAGGATCAAAATTAACCCCATTATGAAGGAACTATGAGTTATTGGTGCCTATTCTCGAAACTAAATTTTATGTGTGTTCATATACATAAATTAGGATTTTTAAGTATTTTTCCACAATTTTATAAACTAAAATCTGGTCGAGAAAATTGTAGGTCAAAACTATCTAATTTCGAGTAACCGACTGACCTAGAATGTCCCAAACATGTAATATAACTCAACCTTGTACCTCTGATATTATTCTAAGAAATAAAGTATTTTATTGCTGTTTAAAATATATTTTTGGTTATTTTAGCAATTTTGAGTCATTAACTATATTCCGGACGAGTTTCGGGTAGACTAGCTAGCTGACTTAGTAATCAACCAATCGTAAATGTCTTTAGAAATATTAATTCTAGAATTTCAGAGATAAATCTACAGAAAATTAGTTTAAATATTATTTTTATGATTTTTAAGTATGTTATTGGAGTAGGGGCATAACCGACTAATTAAAAGTTAGAAACCCTAAAACTGTGTTTCGATGTCTCGTGTAACCTGTGTGTGATTGTATGGATCTAAATGGTTCCACGAGAGAGTGGATATAATTTTAACACATTAATTTGACTAATTAAGTCGTATCGTAAGTTTCGTAAGTAGTGACTTAATCTAGTTAATTAATTATCTAGGAGCGTCGGGTTCCGGAGGCGTGGACGCGGGAGCGGTGTTTCATATTTACAGCACGGAATTAGGCAAGATACCTTTCCACCTTACTCTGTGATTTATATATTCTTATTTTCAATTGTTATTTTTAGTATTACTTATTTGTTGATATTATAAAACTGTTCGTCCAAGTCACACTTGGGTGCAAGCGACTTTGTCGGTCGTTTTTCTCGCTTTTATTTATTTTTCTTGCATTGACTTAGTCTAGTGACCACCCCTTTGTTGATGAGGTATTGATATATCTCATGCGGCCTTGACACATACTTTATCACGTGATGTGAGTCATATTTTGGACACGTACTCGCGTAGTCGGCTGGCCACCGATACGTATGAGGCGTGCGACGGTTAGGAGTAACTGCCAATAGAATTGCATGCTATTAGACTTGGCTGTTACTAGAGGTTTCTATGAGTCATGGATGTGACCCTACTAGGCATTGAGTGGGGAGAATAGTTCCGTAACATATGGGCCACGTATGAACTTTTCTATTATTACCGGTTATCTCCACTGGAGATACGGTCCTGGATCGTGATACCTGATTTCCTGCTGGCCTCTGACATTCGAGGAATGTTATGCTTTGAGGTCCCTGGTATCCTGATGGGACCATACCTGAGTTCCTACACCTAAGCCAGAGTGCCCATGCATTGATGGTTTGTTCTTAACTGCATTTTTACTATAGAATTGGTAGGCACCCTATTGCATGCATTACCCTTTACTCTCTATTATATATCACAGATTATATGGCATGTTCTTTATGTATCTTGTTACGTCCCTCTGAGGACCTGGTTATCTCTCCATGTGTGTTCTTTGTGATTTTTTGCAGGTGTTCTAGCCAAGGCCGTGATCTTCTCCATTTCTTCGAGGATGATTGCTCTTTGTTCGTCTTGCCATTTTTTTGATCATTTTCTTGTATATCTTATTTTTGATTTAAATTGGTTGGTAGTGGATTTGTCTCCGTCCAACTACATGTATAAATGACAAATTCTTGAGTTGATTATAGTATTATTCTTTATTGTTGTGGATGAGATTTAGTTATCATGGTTTTACTGCATTTTATAGCTTATGTACACATAGGAGGTTCCATACATTAGAGTATACTTCGTATGTATACAGCTGGCATGTTTACGTACTTAGTCCTAAGTAGTTTGCGAATGGGATGTTACAAGAAACGCACATTCTTCAGCAGTGCACAGACTCCAAAAGCGCAGCAGTGTCAGAGCGAATCACTTCCTCGTCAGAGCGTGCCACTCCCTAGTCAGAAGTGGAGGAACTCCAATTATCACGACCCGTACCCTAGAGTAAGGGAACGAGACGTGGGTACGTCCAGCCTACGTCGCAGTGTCGGCGGTAGAACGCTGTCCTAGGTCAACATCTAATAATATAAAGGTACATGTACAGTATATACTCTCCGAATGGAGGTGACATAGCAGATACACTCTCAATCACAACTAAGGTAGAACAAGATAAAGATAGATAGATAGATAAATATCCAGAATGAAAACACAGAGATACAATACAGAATTCTAAGTGTCTAAATAAGTACATATCCAAAACATCTCAGAATCCATATACAGTAATCCATGAAAAGTAAAGACATCCTAATCTAAGGGAGTGTCATCAACTGCTAGTGGATCTTGCTGCTGGTCCAAGTCACAGCACTCATCTAGGGTAGCACCGTAGTAGGTAGGACAGAACGCCTCAGCCTCGTCCTCTGTAATATTTTAATAGGTCCAGTCAGGACAAGGGCGAGCACAGTACATCTCAACAAATCATAGCAGGTCAGGATATATAATCATGCTAGAGAGTAAGATACATGAAACTGAAGGAAATAACATGATAAAAAGGAAGACTGTAAATAAATAGCTATATTATATAGAGAACTATCAGTGACTAGTGATTCAGAGCACAAGACGGTTATGTAAACGGTACGATGTTGTACACGAGTAATCTAAAGAGGGCGTACACGAGTAATCTACTTGATTGATTACATAACCACTTCTACTCCCCCGTCCCAATCAATACACAAGGATCTAACCAAGTTATGTTATTGTACACGAAGGTCATGTGAATACATGATTATACACGATTTCACACGTTTCGTGCACGAATGTCACGAATACAAGGAGTACACGATGCTCACGATAAAGTACACGGACACGAAATACCCGATGTATCCGCTAAGGGGATAACATCGCACGACAAGATCCATATAGTACTAATCCGTGTTTCCAACGTGTCAGCATCATGTAAAGTAATCTAAAGCAGGAAATATAATCCTAAACAAGATATGAAATGATCAGAGAATGTACTCGCCCGTATCCTCAGAATCTGAAGAATATCTACTGTCCGAGGAGTGGTGTTTGTCTCCTATAGAACAGTACAACTCACTATGATCCTAAAGTGATAATAAGATGCAAGTCAATGCATTCTACATGAATCTAGGTCAATGTAGACCAAAGTCAACTCTTGGTCAACTCTGGCAACCCTAGAAGTCAAACTAGGTCAACCAAGTTAAACCTAAGTTAAACAAGTCTATACTAGTCTAACTAGTCTATTCTAGGTCTAACAAGGCTATACAAGTCCAATCTAGACTCTATACTGGCATTCAAGCTACCCATAGGCTAAGAGCCCTAGGCTATAGGCTATCTCATGCCTATAACCAACCTACAAATCACATCTACACATGTCAATTCATACAAGAATAGGGAAGGGCATATGTGCTCATGTGTTCAAGTATGTGTGTGTGTCATGAGAGTACAAGAGTGTGTGTCACATGAGGGTGTCAATGTGTGTGTGAGATAGACATGTGTGGACATACACTTGTGTGTGAGATATGGCATGTGTGTGTGTGTGTGTTAGTGTGACATAAACAGTGTCAAGAAATCAGTGTACCTGTATGTATACAGGGATAGTGTGGCATGGCAGTGAGTAGTGTTCAGGTGTCAATGGAGTATGTGTGTGTGTTTGTGACATGAGGGTGTGAGACAAATGGAAAAACATGGAATACAAACCCTAGAAACAGTTAGTGAATAGGCTTGAACCTGGGTGTGTATGTGACATGAACAGTGAGTAATATGAAACAGTGAGCAATGGCATAAATATGAATCAGTGAGTAGTGAAAACAGGGCAATGTGTTAATAGGAAAAACAGGGAATGAACAGTGTAAAATAAAATGGAAATCAATGCAAAACAGTGTACATATGCCAAGGAAAACATGGAATCATTTGTGTGTGGGCAATACAAAACAGTTAGCTAACTAGGAAATCTGGAAAAATAGAGTGAATGGGGATTCAATCCCACATTTAAATTCAAATCAGTGTAATGGGGAGGAACAACTCAGGTATTAAGAACTAGAAATCATTCAATTTAGCTTAAATAGGAAAGGAAACAAACTCTCAGTTTCCTGCATTTCAAAACCCAACACAAAGTCCAAATTCCCATTCTCCAATCATAAAGCCTATTTGAATTGTAATACTTCATTAACATGAACTAGCAATCATGTGGGGATCATTTAATCAGTGAAAATATTACTCAAAATAGGATTTAGAGGTTCAGCAATTTGAAATAACCCATGTATCAGATATCAGCCGATTTTCATCCTTCCAATTCGAATCCAAATTTCACATCAAACACCCAAACTAACATGTAAACTCAATCTAACATACATTATTAATCATGTTAGGATCTAATTAGCAATTAAAATCACAAATTAAATCATTAAAAACTGAATTAAAACACAGAACAAACCACAGAACTGTGCACGCACAGTGCATTCCCCGTGTACGCACGATATCGTGTCCGACACGACACAAGGACCCACGAAACTTTGGGGGCCTCGTGTCAGACACTGTCCGCACCCACGTGTCCAATTACACGTGTCTAAGTGGCGTGTGCTGCACGAAATCGACCCCGAGTAGCAGGGGAATGCTACCCGCGCGCGCGCGTGGTGTTCCCCGAGTGTACCCATGTCCATTGCGACACGACACGACACCAAAACAATCTCAGGACACTGGAATACCATAAGCGAGGTTAAAAACTAATTTCCTATTCAAACCAATTCCTAAAACAGTGATGAAAAGCCCACTGTGGCATTTCATCGAACACCTACACGTATCCACTGATACGTGTCCGATACGAACACGTATTGGACACGAAAATCAACAAAACCTATACCAACAGTGAGGGTAGACCTAGGGCTTCCTATTTATGAAATCAAAACACTATTTTATGGTGTGGATTAGAAATTTACCTAGTGTTTGTAATAGCTCAAAATGCCCCAATGTAAGTGGTTCCTCAAGCTACCAAAACTTCTTCAAATTGGTCCTTCCCTGAAATTTCTCACCATAGCCATAGAGAACACAGCAATTAGAAGCTATGCAAGAAATTAGGAAGAAAAAGGTGTAGGACCGATTGTCGGAAAGAGTTGTAAAGCGCAATACTCTAGAGGGGGATGAATAGAGTAGGCAACGAAAATTAACTATTTAAAAATGTTAGTAACAAGATCACATAATATATATATCACAGATATGTAAATGAAAGTAAAGAGTAGAGAGCAAACGCAAACACAAGGATGTATACTGGTTTCCCTCTTGTGAGGACTAGTCCAGTCGAAAGAACTCTAGCTTCCAGTTGAATCCACTATGGAAAATCACCACAAGTTTTCATCCGAAGTTCTTGCAACTTCTGCAACACGAGCTTTGATCCGAAGAACTCGACTAACTTCAATTGTGAAGAATCTTTCTTCAATCAAGCCTCTGATTACAATCGCTCTAAAACTTCTAGACCGTACCGTACTGGCAAATCGACTAGAGGATTGTAACTGGCTTGGGATTTGAAAATGAATAGCTCAGAATACTTTGGAAGAAGTAGTAGGCTGATAGAGAAGATATATGAAAGTGAATTGGTGTATGAGTGAATTGAAATGATCGAAATTCTTCTCTATTTATAGTTTTTCCAAAGGCAGAATTCTGACAAAATTCGGACAAAATTCGGACAGAACTCTATGAAAAAATCTCGTTGGGATCCGTAACTGCAGGAAGACCAAGTTCAAAAAGCAACGTTCACTAACCGAACTCTGGCCGAATTCGGGCCGAGTTCTGCTAGGGTTCTATTAGGGTTTTTCAAATTAGTTTTTGGACTTTTTGAAAAGTCAAACAGTTATGAAGTAGTTTGGGCTTTTGTAAGTGTGCTTGTTTTCAAAATGAAAGGGTATTTTGAAATGTTTCTTGGGTAGCCTATTAGCCAGTATGATGCAGTGTACATCGTATTCCTAGACTCAATAAATATGAAAAATACATTGATAAAATAGAAAAACCAAGAGCCCTTTGATGACGTATTTCTTCAAATATTTGAGCAGACTTGAAGACGCCTTTTTCACTTGACGGCGGTCGTCCAAAGATAAACAGATCTGGAAATCTGAATACCTTTCGGGGCATTCGCCCCCGAATCCCTGACGGGGGGCGCTTCCCCCTCGACCCATGTCCGCTGACCAGGCAGCGGAACCCCCGATACGAGGCCCTGGATAGGTCGCTAGGCGGTTCAGAGAAATCTTCTTGTATAACGCCGTCTTTGGCCCATCAATAATTTTCTATTGCTTATGTCCTGGTTTGACAAAGCTTGATCATGCTTACTGCATGTCTACAAATACATGTTAGACAAACAAACCAGTATGACACAAGCATAGCAATATGATATAGAACGTTTAGGATAATGCTAACATTAGGACAATGCTAAGTTTAAGGAGCAACATGATAGTGATTACATGAATATTAGTGATATCATTATGTTAAACTTAATTGATTAGCCATATTCAAAAACATAATATAATCATTGGGCTAACAATCTCCCCCTTTTTGATTATGGCAAATCCTTTAAGTTTAATATGTATATACAATAGATGCATGTATCACTAATAAACACGTAATACTAGAATATTGTGGGCTGGCTTCAACTTATTTCTCCCCCTTTGACATGATCAAAAATAAGCGCCCCCATAATTAGAGCTAAAATAAACTCAAGGATAAGTAAAGAAGGAAAGCAAAAATAATCATGATCAAGGATTAGGAGAACAGTGTAACGACAAGTTTAGAAAATTGCATAACTAAAGTATTAAAAAAAACTTATCAAAACACAACATAGTT
The DNA here is from genome assembly GCA_029216955.1 of Iris pallida. Classification (NCBI taxonomy): domain Eukaryota; kingdom Viridiplantae; phylum Streptophyta; class Magnoliopsida; order Asparagales; family Iridaceae; genus Iris; species Iris pallida. The sequence goes on from JANAVB010023800.1 coordinate 11,510,898, forward strand.
GGTTGAACTTAAAAACATTGAAAGCAACCAATACATAATTTACCAACTAGAAATCCAAAAATGAAATATATTTTGAATGTCATTTGACCAAAAAAAAATCTATCAATATAGTAGGAATCAATCATTGGTCATAAATGAATCATACGGAATAGAAATTCGCAGATCTAGTATATACCAAATAAAAAAAAATGAGACTTTTAACAATGATCACAAAAAAATATGATTCATAATTTGCCCATACAAATTAGTGAATCAATTCCGTAAAGAGTATAATCATCGAAAAGAGATCAAAATGCTAGAATCTATACAAAATTTATATCAAAGTTCATGCATTTGAATTCAATTACCTTAGCATGATATATGAATATACATTAGAAAAACATGAAGGTAATGAAGACAAAATACTTGAGAAGGAGAAATCCAGTCGACTTGAATGCTCCCCCGCAAAGTATGATCAGTCTAAATATAGATAATCATGAACTTTGAGATAAACTCTCAATAAGAAATGCCAAAAGTAATTTTAAACTCAATCAAATAAGGATAATTAAATATATATTTGGCAAGATAACTTTTAGAAACTCGAATGAGAGAATTAAAAATAAATAATAATAATCATATATTCTCTCATCTAATACAAATCCTAAATATCATGAACAACTCAACAAGATATCTTAAGTAAAAGAATATATGTCCATGATGAACTAGGTATACTACATATTAAGGGCATAAAAGAATTAAAATAATTAAATTTGCTCCCCCTTAAAGTATGCGTATATAGTTCAAAAATAATTCACCAAATCTAAGAGATATCCAAGATGTGCATCTTTTCTTTCCTTTGATCAAATGCATATAAAATTCCAAGCTCAAAACAAATATCATCTTTAGGCAAGAAAAAGAAATATCCAATAAATAAATGCTTAAAGATGAAGAAAATATGTCTTCAATAAATATATAAAAAAATATTTCAAGATATTAAAAGATTTTGAAAACTGTCTTTAATAAAAACATTTGAGTACCGGACAGATTCAATAAATCAAAAAGAAATAAAAAAGACTTGTCAAAAATATGAAATTTATTACGAAAAACTGTCTTAGTAAATATTCGAATGCGTCCATTTAGTCCTTAGACTGAAAGCTGGCGATTCGAATCACAAAAACAATTTTAATAAAAGAATCCATAAATCATAAATAAATCCATTTGAACAAATAAACATAACTAGATAAATGTCCAAAGAAAAGTGTATTCTAGATATATGGCATGTCAAGGGGCTAATTGACTTGAAACAATTAACTACTCCACCTTTACATGGCTATATCCAAAAATTATAATATTGACAAAATTTTAAAATAAAATTCAGAGACATATTTTCAGAAGTAGAAAACTAATTCAAAAATATTAGGTCTTCTTATCAAAGTTTATTTCTTCCCTTTTAAAGCCGTTACACGGTGTCCATCTGATAACCGTAAGGTTTAAAGAAAAGAAACACTTTGAAAGAGAGATTCAATTTGTATAACTTCTCCCCTGCAAAGAATTACTGTTGTAGACAGTAAGTAACTTGAATAAGAAGATAATAATATAAAGCTCAAAATTATTTACACAAGCTAAAGATGAAATCACAAGACCATAATATTCAATGAGTAGTCACGAATACGAAAAATAATCATCTTTAGACAAAAGAAGAAATATCCATTAAATGAACATTTAAAAATAAAACAATCAAAAGATATTTTAAATTAGCATGATGAATAATCGTATAAGTCAAAAGATGACATAAATTGATCTATGCTATAGAATCTCACAATCGACAAGATAGATCAACATATGCTACCTTTTGTGAAAATAAAAAGATAGAATATTATCCATCAAATCTAAAATTGAAAAATCCATCAGATAATAATTGCAACTAGATCTCAATAAATCTTTAGTTTATAAAGCGTTGATCAACCTTGGATTAGCTGTAGGAGTACTGTCCCAGCTAACGGAGGTTCACCGGGGAACACTTAAGTTTTGCTTCACTTCGACCGTAGTCGTGGTGACAGACAGACCCTTTGTAGGTTTGTACCCAAAATAAATCTCTTCTTTAATAAACGAGGATTTAAGAAAAATTAGTGTAATATGAAAAAAATATATTCTATGGACTTAAAAAAATCTTAGAACAATGTAGCATACGGTATAAGATGTACCAATTACATTTATCCATATGTGCTACAAAATCATTGGGTAACAATGTAAAATATTTGTAAATCAAATGAATGACCTAGATAAGCTGATGTATTTTGGAACCTAGGGGACTGGGTTCAGTACCTTGGATCCAGAACTAGACGATAGTTGCAAGTAGACCTTAATAAATCTTAAGTCTATAAAGTATGGATCACTTCGGTAGCTGTAGGGGCCGGTTCCCAGCTAGCGGTAGTCCGAAGACTAGTGCACCGTGTCGTTTCAGGTTATTTACACCTGTATGACAGAAGGACCCTTTCGGCTTATTTCCAAAATGATTTCTACTCTTAAGAACTTAGATTCAAAGGAATATATGCATTATCATCGAACATCGTCGAAATCCAGAATCCCTAAAAGTAAATACCCAAGGAATGGTTTATCAAGATCAAGATATTTAAAAAAAATTTCAATAAGAGTAATGTATCTAAAATGTCAACCAAAAAGCCAAGAAAAATATACATCATTAAAAGAGGCTTTGAGGAAGAAGCTAATAAAGAGAAGTACATGAATTTGTTCAAAGAAATCAATAGCTTAAATTTGAGATAAGCACAAGTTTAAAAACTACTTTTTAAAATAATATAGAACTTGAACTTAACTCATATATCCTCATAAAGATATTTATACAAAATTATAAGAAACATGAGCAATATATAAATAAAAATGAATTACTCATGTATCATTAACAAGCATAAAAAAAAATCACAAGATCAAAAACGTGCATAAATAAACTTTATTAGACAAAGATGTAATTGATTCATCAAAATAAAATATGAGAATCAATAGTGAATATATTATGCAAGCACAAGGTTAACATAAAAGTATATTTATATACTTTTTAAGTAAACAAGAGACTTGTGCTAAACATACATACTCTCAAAATAGTGATCAAAGTAAATACAACATGTTAAAGACAAATCGATAAGAAGTGACCATTAAAAAATATTAAATACAGAGAGTCAAAAACATATTAACTCAAAAAAAAGATAAGCTCCTATGCATGCTTCAAGAATAAAGATTAAAAGTAAAGAGCATACATAGACAAATGTGTCACAATAATAGAAAATAAATACTATATAGTGTGAACTAAACAATTAAGTTAAAAAGCTAGTCAAGCTAGGATTATGTCTCATATTGATTCAAAAATAATAAACACATAAAAAAGATATAAATGAGATCTAGTAGCAAGACATCAAAAAAAACATGCTAGATATTAAGAACTATTTAGAAAGCATGTTACCGAAGTGGTTCTAGTGACCACGTTTATGTTGGTGCAATTGCTTGGAAGATGACCTTTGTAGCTTTGCAATCACCAACATGTTCCATGGTTCTACTTTATATGAGAAGCATCACCTGCAATATTAGGTGAAGACTTTGGTATCCAATACTTGGATCCACATTTGTTAGCTTTGGGAACCCATTTGCATAAGTTCATATCAACAAATTTTCTAATCTGGCAATGATTAGAAACATGTCCATTTATACCACAATAATGACAAAAAATATTAATATTAGTGCTATGTGCAGTAGTATGAGAACGTGCAGTAGGATGACATGATGTGCGTGGATACTTGTAATAGAAAGTATGGTTGTGTGAAGCTTTACCTTTGCTTGCTTCCTTTCTAGATGATCTGTCGTGTGTGACTTTGTGATGTGCTAAGTGTCCTGTGTTAGACTGAGTCGTAGGTTGTATTACCTGTTTTCCCAGTTTAATCTCTAACTTTTTAGAGTTAGCACAGATCTCATCATACTTAGCAGAAAGAGCATCAATTCTACATGAAGCAATAGAATACTTTTTCTTTTCTGATTATAATTCCTCCATAAGTTTAGCATTTTCTTGAGTGCTTTTCTCAAGGCAATCAAGTGCCTCATGCAATCTAAACTTCAGTGTGGAAATCTCAGTAGAATTATCAGAAGGAGAACTATTTCTAGCATCATTCAATAAGCAAGTAAGCTTTTCATTCTCCTGCTTATAGGATAGAATATCCTTTCTAGCTTGCTTATACTTATCTAATACTTTCTTGTGTTCTTCTAATAGATCACTGAAAGCATCAGATAACTCATCATAAGAAAATTTATTCTCTTCAAGAAGGGAATTATTCTGTACCTCGTTAGATAATGCCATTGAGCATAAATTTGCATCTTTATGAGGTCTCTCTTCTTCTTCTTCTTCTTCTTCTTCTTCTCCTTCTTCTTCTTCTTCTTCTTCAGAATCTCTTGCTTCGCTTTTACACCATATGCTCGTGCTAGTGTGCTTTTGAGACGATGATCTTCCTTCATTTGATTGTTCGTAGTGACTCTCCTTTCTTGTAGCAGTACAATCTTCTTGGATGTGGCCTATCTTCTTGAAGTTGTCACATACAGGCTCTTCTTCGTATAAGGGATTGTGTTGTACCTTAAATCCCAATTTTGTCATGTATATATTTGTATCATTATGAAGACTATCCTTCTCTCTGGAGTTGCTAGCTTTGCTTTCATACCTGCACTCATAAGTAGCTTCAAGAACTTTCCAAATTTTATGAGATGTTGTGCAAGTATTATTAAGATTAAATATATTTGTGTCTACAACACAATAAAAGATATGCATAGCTTTTGCATCAAGGCTAGCTAACTTCTTCTCTTCCTCCGTGTAACTATAATAAGGCTTATTGATTATAGAGGATGTGAGAATAGAAGTGATAGTAGGCTTCTTGTAGCCAGTGACACCAATTGACCATAAGTTAAAATTTAGAGACTTCAGGTAGAAGCTCATTCATGTCTTCCAATAGCTATAGTTTGTTCCATCAAATAGTGGGAGTCTATTTGAGGATTGCTCTTAAATTGTGAAGTACATATTTGTCATATGTGATACAGTGATCTATGTAACAACAGTTATATAATAATAATATTACCTTGCTTTACCTGTATAACCCGCTCTGATACCAA